>WOGN01004923.1:2531-13646 GCA_015342105.1 Leptinotarsa texana | reverse complement strand
TCTGAAGATCTTGATCTACCAATGTCCTCTCTCTCATAAAACAAAATGTAGGGTGTCTCCAGAGGCTCCAATAGATTCAATACATCGCCAGAACACTTCGTGACACCACTATCGTCAAACTTAAACCAGTCCGCTTCGTCTTTGACCAAGGGGTAATAATGACCAAATTCAACGCCAGAACCACAGTGAACAATGAATGCTTGAATATTATAATAGTGGTCTGCTAGGTTGAAATGTTCATCTATTTCGAACCTTCGAAAGAGTTTCTTGCTTCCGTCAGCGGCTGAGTCTTATTTGAAGATCATCAGTGTTATTATTAGATTGACTGGTGCCTTACCTATACTTGTTTCCTTATAACAGTTAGTTAATTTGGCGTATGTTTGGTAATACATTCGATCAGTCACCTGTTAAAAATTCCATTTTCAGATGATTTAACAATAACGTTTGCTCGGACTGGTTATTAGTCATATCAGGAAACGCTAGATGAAGTTCCAGAAATTCACATAGGTTTTTGCTCTCTTCAATTTCAATATATATTTTGTTAATTTTCCACATATTATTAGAAAAACATTTCCAAGTATTGTGAAGTTATTTGTCTTTTGTGGTATTATTATTGAAGTTTATGCATTTCTTTTCAATATAAACTCGTTCAAAATGAGTTACTGGTATTTCTTATAAACTTGTATTGTTTCATAGAGAGATTTGAAATTTCTGGTGTAGAATGGATTCTATAATACTTTTCCAACTCCAGGTACTTACCTGGTGATGCCTGAATATTTGTTGTTACTAGAATGATTACAGGATCAGACCAAAATTTGCAACGTGATTGAATTCACAATCAAATTAGGTTTGAGATATTTTGGAATCACTAGTTAAAACTTGATATCGATAAAAAAATTAAACATAATTAGGATTTTAAAATAGAAAGTTCCTATAACAGCGAGTGATGAGTAATATCGTGACAACATTTTGAATTCATAAAAAATCTTCCAAGAAGCAACTATAGGTAGGTATACGAAAATGTTCATTGGAATATATCACCTGGAAAAAATTATTTCGCAACATACGTGTAATATTCTTCAGAAAACATTCCACTTTTACATAACAAAGAAAATCCTATTCAGTTTGTACTCTAAACGTTGTTATGGAATTGAATAATATATTATTCATAGAAACACTAGAAAACATAGTATATGAAAGGGATTAAATTTCCTTAAGGTGCATAGAATGCTGTCATCCTCAGTGGCGCATATCGATGCTTCGTAAAAAGTCACTTATCTTATTGCCCCTTCAGTACTAATCTGGATAACACACAAAATTAAGGACTTAATTCATTTGTGATGCACTGTTTGGAACCTTTGGTCTACTAATGAATATTACTGGAATGTTTTCCCAATTCCAAACCGTTATTTTAACAGCTCAACACGTGTTTCGATCACCAAGTGATCATCTTCAAGAGGAAGATCAAACTGTTTCATTCATAACATTACAATTTAACGTAGTTTTGGAGTGTACTTCTCAGTAAAGTATTCGATACTTTTACTGAAGGTAGTGTACTTGTAATGCACTGTTTGGAACCTTTGGTGTAGTAATGAATATTACTGGAGTTTTTTCTCAACACCAAACCGTTATTTTTAACACTTCGACACGTGCGTTTCAAGTGATTTTCTTCATATCTACACACAATGTTGTCCTTATTTCTTTCATAGATACCTATGCTAGGTAATTAAGTTGCCGGTACCTAGAAGAGGTATCTATGTATGGTATTATTGAGGATAACATTGCATGTAGATTTAGTTCAATCTTCCTCTTGAAGATTATCACTTGGTGATCCAAACACGTGTCGAGGTGTTAAAAATAACGGTTTGGTGTTGGGATGAAACTCCAGTACTATTTATACAGATTTTTCACTCCAAATAATCTATTCTCTCCAGAAAGAACGAATTAAAATGGATGAATGCTATTTTCGGCTCAAACAGGTGTGTTTTACGTCAATGTGTTCGTCACATTAAAGATTGGAACTGATGAACATATAACGGTAATGATCTGAATAACACAAACTGCAGTTTTTTTATTGACGAGCATCAGTTGAATATTGAATCGATGAATAAACTGTTTTCTCAATTAATTCATTATTAGTGCGCATGCAACCAACGACAGAGCAAAACAGTAAACTTCTGGATGTGTAACCCATTATATAAGAACTTGAAATGAAATTTATGCTTCTTCTTTGGCCAAGTCACCTATGATCAATATCAAGTTTTCTAACAGTGGTTGTAATAGAACCTCTGGTATTATTTTTTCCAAATGTTTTTCCGAAATGTTAAAAGAATGTAAAAGCGAGACCTGCTGATGTTATGGGTTTTTAACTGAAATGAATCAGTTTGTTTGTTTGAAGGTGGTTGACAATGTTTTGTGGTGTATTTCGGTTAACCTTATTAATTTTGTAATTGTTTTTTCAGGGTTTCAAATCATTTTATATTAGATTAGACAATGGAAGTCCGAACTGATGAAATGAATCAGTTTGTGTCAAGAATGATTTGCGACGCGATATTAGCGACGTTAGAGTTTTTTCACCCCTTTATATTTCTGGTGGGAAGAATCTAAGATATATACTCGTAGTATTAGTTCAAATTGAATGATTCCAAAGTCAGAAATCAAACATTTGCAGTTGAAACCATCAGTGTTGAGAAGATGTAATATTTTGTTATTTCAAATTCTCCTTCATGTATTTAGATCTTGGGGTAATTTCTTCAATTTGCCTCTAACAGAAGGTTATCCAATATTTACTGTTCCTGCCTAAGTGTGAAAGGGTGCATCTGAACTTGTACCTTTCTAGCTTCTGATGAAATATCAGCTTGCTCATGAGATACCACATTTGCATGTTTTGGTTCGAGGGCCATTTGCATTGAAAAAGAATTTGAAATAAACTAATAAGACCCTTCTCTGCCTTAAGAAACAACTAGTTGGTAATACTCATCATTCGAAAGGAATGTTGAGAGGTATACCTACAGTAATCTTGGGTGATGCAGTTCGTTATATAAAATGGATTTTCTATCAGGTCAGATCCTCCTGTATCGGAAAAAAATCTTGACCATCCATCTTGTGAAAGATATCTATGTAGGTACATAATTAGGTAAACTAAGTTAATGAACACCTATATTTTGATCACTTAAATGAGACTTTAGATTCGAAATGTGGATATGAACCAGGTGGCTTGAATTTGATATCATTTATGAAATATAATTCTCCCAATGAGAGACTAGAAAAGCCTTAGTTATCATGTGTTACTCCCCTATTAAATCGTGACTATCATAAAGTTTTGGAGATATCGGTTGATGATATAGATCGGTAGTGGATCAGTTTGGGGTGATTTTCATTGCGAAAAAAAATGCTTGGTCATTTATGTACCTAAGTGAATAGTAGATAAACAAAATATGAGTTGTATAAGAATTATAAAAACATTTACATAATTATGTCTTTTCCTACAGTGTTTTAATATCCCTGTTACTCTCAATATTGAAGTTATTTTATTAGTAGCCAGTTATTAGAAAGTGTGAAACATTTATGGGCAAAATCTTATATTCTTTCAAGCAGTTTTTGTCCAGATTTGAATATTGAGTGAAATGGGGCCAGTTCTGGGTAAAGCAGAATAGCAGAATCATTTCGATTGTTGAATTTATGGTGATTGTATTTGGGGCAATGGCCATATGTATTAAAAAATAAACTTGTTTCCTATTTCGCAGGGGGTTTATGATACCTAATCCTCAGTTTTGTTGAAACGGTTTGTAATAGAAAAGAAAAACTTTTTGTTGAATTTTACGATTTCAAAAATTTCAACTTGTTTGAATCTTACGATATAATTAAAAAATTTTAATGGGCGAGTTGGAAATATTTAAATCAATCGAAAATAACAGAGTTGTGTCATTTCAATAATTGAAAAAACATTTACCTGCTTCTTTTCCTGAGAGAAAAATACCAACCTACCTATACATCAAAACCCTCTTGAAAAAATGACCAGTAAATACCTCGAATTGCAAAAAATCCCGTGATAATGCAAAATTTCAAGTGAGCGCTGAGATAGCAGCCATTTTGCGAAATCCCTCTTGCTTCGCCTTGCCGCCGACTTGCGGTGCTTCCTTGGCATATTTCGATAGTTTCTAGTGAAAATTTGTCAACTTTTTCGAGCTGTAATTTTTGCATAACATCCTATCCGACCTTTTGTCACATTTTTTAAGGGTTGTGACATGTTTCGGGGAGGAAAAACGACCAAAATCGCAAATTGGCGAATGAAAGAGGTGGGGAATTCGCACTAGTGCGCTTGTCGATGACGTGTGTGTGGCCGTCTCGCTTCCTCTCATTAGATATCGCGTATCGTCGGTTATTTCTATGCCGTCGGTTGGTTACTAGGCGATGTGCGAGGAAGAAAACAGTCGCGAAGTAAGTAGTCTCTTGAAATGTAGTGTCGAACGTTGTAGCGTGATTTTGGACTACCACCCCAGTGGAGGAAGGACAACCAACTACGCATTTCATAAGGTAAACAACAAAATGATCTAGCTTTTATTGCGACGTAATTTCTTATGGAATTGGGGCAGTTTTTACAGCATTCTAAGGACAATAAAAAATGTTTAATGACACTTTTCCGCTTACAAGTTTATCTGTCTAACTGCTTTTTTATGTTAACTAGTTTCGTGTTATTCCTTATCGCGTCTGGGAATTGAAAAAAACCATTTATTAATCGCTAGAAAAGTTTTGTAAACTGTGAATGAATTTGCACTCTTCGCCATAGTCTTTCAATTTTTTGCACAACTTTCTTCCGAACCAGGCCACATCGAGTTTTTTTCCAACGTGTGAATGTCCGTCTAGGAACCCCGAATATCCGATCGGAATTGTAATAGACGTGGGGGCCGAGCGATGTCTAGCTTGTCGGAGGCTCCCTTTGGGGATCCGAGGTCAGGCGCGCCGAAATACATATAGTCATTCGCGAATTTTTTTGTTGCGGACCAGGTTCATTAAACTGTTTGATTTGAGTTCGGTTCATTCATTATTTATACAGTTCTTGGTCGGGTAACGGCTTGTCTCGAGGAAAAGTTACTTTTCGGCAAATCCTAATTTGCATTAAGTAATACATCACCAAAGAGGAATTTTTCTAGGAATTTGAATCGAGTTGATCGACTTATTAGGTCAACTTGATTTGATGTCGGGCCGGACTTGCGTTGAGGGGTGGGAGAGGAGGCGATAACCAAAAATACCAGAAGCCAAATTTTATTCACTTGGACTTTTGGTCTTCTTAGTAGAAGAACATCATCACCGCGGAAAACAAAAGTAAGCTTCAAACTTTGTTATGTAAAACTGTTTTGAGATATATTTTCCATATTTGATCTTGATATTTATAAGGAACAGGGAACAGTGGGGATATTGGTTAATAATAAGTATGGCGCATGGTGAAAGCATCTCTAAAAATATTCGTACTATTCAAGAATAAGTACCTAATACTTTACCATTAATTTGAATTACCTTTCAATTCATTCTCATATATTGACAATTCTGGTTTCAGTGAAGAATATGTTCATACACTTCAACATCCAGGTATTAGTTTTTCATCTGTTCATTTATTGTTTGTCATTACTGTAGCACCCCTGTTGACATTCAAGAAGAATATAGATTGGGTAATACAAAATGTTATTTTGAATGGAAAGGCATTTTGGTTTCAGCGAAGTAAGTGCTGTTCACTTGTTTTTGTTATCCAGAAAACTTTTCTTCCATATTTTTTTTAATACAACTCATTTTTCTTATCTGCTCATTGAATATTAAAATTTCGTAATACTTACAATCGAATCTCTTCACCTCTTTTTAAATAGTTTTTCAAATGACCCTGATGCGAACTCATAAGTATTTTTTCGTACTTTTTGGTAAATTGTGGAATATGACTCACAATAAGTACTTCAGAAGTAAATATACCAAGTTATTTAAAAAATAATTACTAGTTTTCCAACTAACGAGCTATCATCCATTTGGATATCAGAATGTCAGAAGTACCAATAAAACTATCAGTGCTTATTTATTACGACACAACTAGATCTAGTCTGTAAGTTCGTCGACCTTTTCCATATGTACATTCTTATTATTGGTAGTCCAGTGTTAGTTATATAAGCAACTTTAGATAAACCAAGTTGGGATTTTAGGTCTTCAATTTTTTCCCAAACTATCAACTCCATAAATATGCCTCACTCTTTCAGAAAATATATTTAAAAACGAATTACTATTAATTGCTTTGTATTAAACTATACGTTTTTCAATGGATAAGGATAACTATCCAAAAATACACTATATCAAAATCATTAAATTGCAACCAAGTAGAATTTAATATTTCCTGTAGATACGATCTAATTTTTTCAGGGGAATGTTTATAGGTTATCTTTCTAGAATATCTTACCGGAAATGAAAGTTTCTCTGTAAGTATATACTGCCGACTCTTTAAGGAACATTTACAGGGCCGTACTCAGAGGGCGAAGTATCATGCGCTCTTGAATAAGGAATTTCAATTGACGTCATTTGTGGATCATATTGACACTAGTATGTCTCCATAACAACGCTTCTCTACTAATAATTATATATATTCAAGTTGTTTATTTGAGCAGTTCATTCCACACCACTCTGATGTTCAGTGAATCGAAAAAAGTTCTAGACATGCGTCGTCTCTGGTAAAAATGATCACGTGTGTCAAAGCTTTTATTATGTCGAAGTATTTAAATCGCTATTTGTTCGTAATACAATAAAAAGAAACAAGGAATTGAATAAATATTATTGGATGCTTATTACTGACAAAACGGGTACTCTAATTAACGAAGTAGAAAATAGTTTATTATGAACGCAATTGTTCTCATATTTTTAACATACTATAAGCAAAGCAAACGTTGCCGTTGTAAGCAAACTGTAAGTAACGATGAGAAAATATGCTATACAAACAGTTTCTCATGCATTGATTGACTAACCAAATTTCTGTTAAATGAAAAATTTTTGGGCAACAAATTTCATTTTGTATCAATGGTCCAATAGTTTTCCATGAATTAACAAGTTACCACACACTTCAATACAATTACTCATCATACAGCTGCATTTGTAACTGAGTTTAGTAAACTTGTAAGGTGTTGTCTGATTCATGTCAATAACTGAGACGGATAGATGGGGTTAAATAGTTTTATCCAAAGCCTATTGGTGTAATGGCAGTACTTCGGAAATCAACCTAGATAATGGGTCGATTGAGAAAAACTGGTCCTCAACATTATTTAGTATCGTGTGAATGTTAAAACACGATTCATAATTTGGATTTAATAAAACGATAAAGGTACTAAAATGGGAACTGAAATAGTCAGTCTGTTCGTTGAGCTGCATCTAAACCTCTAAACGTGCTACTTTTTATAAATGAAACAGTGGGACTTGTCGAGAATTTACGAACCTTCTCGAAAGAATGAACAGCAATTTCTACAAAAAAAATAGACGAGTCGGTCGTCGACCTGAGTCGTCCCTTCCCTCGTTCGCGAAAAAATGCGTGTTTGACTGTTTGCTGATATGAGATATTTGGGTTAGAGACGCCTCCGAATGACGTCACTTTCTGGCTATTTAAATTTTAAAATTCTCTGCACGTGTACTTGAAATATACCGAGTGAGTCAGGGTACCCAGGGGGATTATTTTGTTGGGTTATATATTGAACTCTTGTAGTTTCGGTTAGAGAAGGGGAATTGAAGAGTGGCACAAAAACTTGAAAATTGTCCACTTTTATTTTTGAAAAAAAACATTTAATAAAACGCTTATTAATAAGCCAATTCAGGTAATATTTGATCGTGATATAATAAGTTAGTATGAACATGCCATAGTCTATAGTGAAACATGTTTCAATTAGTTTTGCTTAATCTTTTAAAAACGCTAACTTGGTTAGTGAAACGCGTGTCGAGAAGAGTATTGATGTTCTGGTAATTAAAAAAGTGCTTCTTCTTTTGAAGTGAAATACGTGTCGCGGTTTAGTAAACTGTTTAGTGAAAATCTTACAAATTATTTATTGAATACGTTATGGCTTCCGTCATCAATCACATATCGCGGATTTCTTGAAGTATTTAGGATTTTCCTCCAAAAATTGCTTTCGTGTAATAAAATAATTTTGCTAACTATTAATCATTTTTTTCGAAATGATCTTTGTATGTAATCATTAATGGAATATCACTTGAAATATCATCCATTTCATACTTTGCTACCATAAGCTTTCAACAGAACCAATAAAAGCAGTTATATTGATCAATCAAGATGTAGAATAAGGATCCAACGTTCCTTAAACGCGGAGTCGCCAGGAAACCCGAAAAATATATTCTTGCTGTGAGAATAATGTTTGACAATACTGGTCTACTTTAGTCATCAAATTTCTATAGGATCAAACTAATATCACAAACAATACATTTTTTTTCTTCGACGGTTATTCCAGTTCTCATCATCGATTTAGGAATTTTTACCCAAAACATTTCCAAAATTTTCAACTCAATGTAACTTAGAGATTCCTCTCACGGTGATCCTTCGCCTGTGCGAAAGAAGCGATTCACATTGGATTTGAATCGCTGGAGATTAAATCCATTCGGAAAAACTATAAACACAGTTCTCCAAATGAAGTCTTTGACGAGTCTAAAATGAGGGTTGGAGACAATATGGGTCCCTGGGGAACCACAGCATTGAAGGTGAAAGTATTCGAGAGATATCCATCGACGGCCATTTGCAGGGAACGTTCTTTCTGAAGAGATATACACAAAAATGATCCGAGAAACCATAACATCAAAGTTTGGCCAGCAAACCCTCATGTCACAGACGGTCAAAAGCCTTAGAAACATCAAGCGCAACATCTCTTGATTCTCCATGTTGTGTTATTCCGAATATGGGTGACATACGATCGATATTTATGATATTTATTTCCAAAAGCGATTTCGATGATCGCTCAAGATTATGAAGACTTCCAATTATTTGAGAATATGGTGATTTACGAGTTTCTGTATTATTTTTGATATCATTGACAGCAAAGCGACTAGTCTACAGTAATTTGGAAGATTTTTCGTGCCCGTTTTGGGAATAGGCTAAACGCGAGGAATCTCCCAACAAGAAGGAAAAACATCTTTTATATAAGATATGAAAAGTCTACAAAATACTGGTGAGAGTTAATTTGCGTACTTTTTAAGTACGATGACGGGTACTGCATCAGGGCCAGAGATGCCTTGTTGATATTAAGCTGTTTCAAAATTCGCCTGACCAGATGCTGTCGAAAAGTAATTTTTGGCATTGTGGATTCTAGTGTGGGAATAGTGGGTGGTGTCTTTCTCAGAAAATTGGCTGTGGAGTGAGACGCAAATTGTTTAGCTAGTAACTTTGCTTTTTCTATGGCTGTTGTTGCAGTTGAACCATCCGCTTGTGTTGGTGGTGGAATTGTGGATTTTGTAAAGTTCTGATTAACAGCTTTAGCTACAGACCAGAAAGATATAGACCCGTTGGGACTGGCAAGCAGTTTATCCCTAATTTTCTAATTGTGAAATTTTGTTCTTTCATTTATTCTAAGTTTGCAGATGTGGCGAGCATTAGCAAATCTAGTTTGCTTTTCGGCACTGGGTTTGTTAGAAGGTCGTTTCATTGAAAATGGAATATATGCGTCCATGGATGGTAGAATAATTTTCGTGACTTCAGAAGCACAAGTTGGTGAATCTTTAGAGGGAAAATTTCGGAAATGATCTTGAAGATCCTTCCAAACTTTGAGCGGGTTAGATTGTTCCCCATATTTGTCGGTAATTTACTCAAAACTGAAATGAGTTTATGGTCAGAAGATCCCACTGGTTACCTTACGGTGACTGTGTTGGGTATATATCCAGAAGACTAGCATAGCATCACAGTCAGGAATCCTGAATGGCACATACTTTCACATGTGCGATGCCCTTTGGAGATTTAAATTCATCTGCTACTAGTTATTTCCATATCTATCAATGCCTTGCAGAATAGGATCATTCATTCAAATCTACTTTTGTGCTTTTTTTATAATGCTTGTCATCCAGAACTACTGAAGTGTCCTACAGTACAAGTCCATCTAGGTTGGAAATAAATGAATCCGAAAAATGGTAAACCTAAATTGAAGATTTTGTACTGACCCACTTTATATTTCGTCAGCGTGACGTGTGTTGTGATGTTTAAAAGTACATATGGAAGTGACGTTGATATCTGTAGAATACTTGCGTCAATCGGTATTGTTTGAATTAATTATACGGTTTTCTTACCTGTAATGTCTGTTTACAATTCGCGTGGCGCCACGAATTACTTCAATGGTCGATTTAAAAATTTTAGTCCTTGGGCAAGCTCTCGAATTCAGTAGACGATTCGGTCTTTGAAGTTCTGGCTTTGGTTCATTGTCTCTTGGATCTGAATTCAGCTCTGGGTGATTATTGAATTCTCACAATACTTGCATAAAATTATGTCCTACTACTGCTGGTTTCCCTTATTTTTTTTTATCTTGAACAGTGTATATCTTCAAACTGAAAATTTCTTAGAAATACGGTTCTGAAAATCTTTCCTATGCAACATTATCATAATGTCATAGTGAAATATGCTCCAGTGACGTTTCTTTGTATTTATTAGATTTCATCGTAAATATAAAATGTGAACAATGGAAAATATGGAAACATCAAATATGAAGTCATATTTTATATAGGTTCAAACTTACAGTAAACTTAAAGTTACACGTCATTCACGTCACCGCCCATCTCGATTTCTAGGCATAGTTTTCTCGCTCTGTCAGGGCCGGCGTCAGATTTATTACAATATATAGATGGCTACTCTGTTTATGAGCGACAGTTCATATGCACGCTGTGATAATTACTTTTCTTCACGAGTATTAGTGGCTAATACATACAAATTCGGAAAATGAGAGTTAGATTGCCCTGTTAGATTTTTTGGTACTCTAAACACAGATGTAGAGAAATGAAATATGTATATACCTAATATTGGTAGGTTTCTTGGGTTTTTTTCCGTTAATCAGCTATCGCCCCCATACGAACGACAACTCTCAGAAGTTGAGAAACTTGTGCGAGCTAAGGACC
>WOGN01004922.1:0-13646 GCA_015342105.1 Leptinotarsa texana | reverse complement strand
CGATAACTCCGGGCACTCGCACACGACATGCCTGACAGTCTCATCTTCCTGCATAGAGGTGTGTCCACTAGCCCCATATTAAGGAGGTGTTTCCTAAGTTGGCAGTGGCCATTCACAAATCCTACTGCTAAGTGTAGATTTTTCCTGGTCATGGCCAGATATTTCTTCGGCGCCATCTTTCCTGGGTCGCCCAAGGTAATCCTGGCAGGATTGCATCCTTTGATTCCATCCCATCTCTTCAAGGATTGACACTTGGTGACACTCTAGTACTAGCCCTGAAGTTATACGTTGTCTGTTCAAGGCCGATAGGATTTGTCTGCTGTCAGTGCAGATTGTGTTTTTGTCAGAAATTCTTTTCTTGGTTATTTCTTTTGTGGCGATTGAAATACCAGCCAGTTCTGTTCGGACCACGCCGGTGTTTCTTCCAATTCCCCACTTGATCCTTACGCTTAGTTATCTGGAGTACACTCCACATCCTGAGCCTTCTTTGGTTTTTGAACCGTCTGTATATATGCGTATTGTATTTATAGCATCTGTCTCTGTGTTTTGATTAATTTGTATTTTGTAGAGTTTATCAAACACAAACCAGGGTTCAATCGCATCACTTGTTGCCTGTAGCAGAGGTTGCGCGGTATGCACTTCCCCCCATAGGCTCAGCCTCAATTGACCCATTCCTTCTTCGAGATTTACACCAGCCGTGCGCAATCGTACCACGACCATTAACGCAACCTCTTTAACGTACAGGTCCAGAGGGGTCAGACTCGTAATTAATTCCATTGCCGCGATTGGTGTTGTTCTCATGGCTCCTGTGATGTTTGACAAGCCAGTCGCTGTATTTGATATAATTTTTGGATGGCCGTTGCTTGTAAAACTCTCGGTCCCCTTGCAATGGCTTCATAGGTTAGCATGGGTCTTATTATTGCAGTGTAGATCCAGGTGACCACACGGCGAGAAAGATCCCATGCGCGTTTCACTGTGCCCCGACATTGTTCATAAGCCACTTATGCTCTATTTGCTCTACTCTGTAGATGAGAGTTCCATGTTAGGTTCCTGTCGAGGATGGTACCAAGGTATTTCACCTCTTCGGAGAATTTCAATTTGATTTTGAAGATTTCGGGATGTTTTAAGCTCCTTAAACTTATTTTTCTGGTGAAAAAAAACCTCCAGTTGGAATATTTGAAAATACTGTCTTACTGTGCATTTAAGACTATACAGGCACCTCTATATCAAGTTTTAGCTCCATAGGCATTACTAGTATGGAGAAACAACCATGTCATTGAAATTGCAAAGGCTGCTTCTCAAAAGCCTGGAACACTATTCTGAACTAGAGAACTGTACACACCTCAGCAAATTTTGATACTCTATAAAGCTCAGATCAGACTTTCTTTGGAGTACTGTTCTTAATGTATGGATCTCTGCCATCAAACATACCCTAAAGTTGCTGGATTTCATTCAGAAAAGAGCCAATCGCCTGATTGGAGACGCGAACATTACGTGTATCTTTGATAGCCTGGAACATCGAATATAGTTTGGAGATTTGTCTCTTTCCTATAGATACTTTCACGGGAGGTCTTCAAGTGACTTAGCACATTTGATTTCACCAGGAGCGGTACATATCAGAAATACGCGACGGATTGTGGCTGCTCATCGTTTTGAGGTTCAACTCAGTTCACCTCGAACTTCACTCTTTAATAATTCTTCCATCTGGGGAACTGCGTTTATGTGAAATAAGCTTCCAAATGTGAATCGCTACTTTCGCACACGCATTGCTCCGAGAGCGCCTTGAGGGTTTTCCTGTAGCGCTTGTGTTTTGTCTTAATAAAAACAGAGATGAATGAATGAATGTTGAATGAGTGACTTTCGCATTCAAAAGTATAGAGTTTTTGACGTCTGTCTTTCGTTTTTCTAGTTTTTGGTACATTACTCGCATACATTTTCAATTGTTCTAGTCTTTTTGGTGAAGTTGCAAAAGATTGTATTTTCGAAAAAAAAAACTTTTGATTTTTGGTAAATTAATAATCAATCGTTGATATTTAGCGAAAATTTCGAGTTGTAGAATCTAGCAATGTTAATAAAATTGAAGTTTTGATATTTCTAATTGAGGAATCATGACGAATCATGAGTTGTAGTTTTTGAAATTACTATGGATCTTCATCAAGTAACGGCCGAATAAATCAGAAAATTTCTGATTGTTCGCAAGATATAGAATGATATTAGGAATTTTCGAAAAAAAAATGTTTCGGCTTTCCCCATAAATATGGGAATATTCTGAAAAAGGATGAATTTCATTGTTTTTATCTTTTTTTTTGAAAGATTTTCAAATTTTTTGTAGAAAGATGCTGAAATAAATAGCCTCAACCTTTCTATTCCAAAAAATTATTCTCTATACAACACTTTCGATTTAAATCAGGAATTTTTATTCTGGTTATAACAATATTATTTGATTTTCTCAAAATCTATGATTAAATTAAAACAAAAATCAGGTTTCAAGACGTAATTCACATTCTTTCAGAATTTGTAATGTTATTCGAAGTCAATACTTATATATGTTTCACTTTTCAATTTCCAGACAAATGCGTTTCGATTAATTTTGTTATCAAGCAAAATAAAGTAATTGTTTATAGAGAATCATCCAACAAAAATTTTTAAATAATCGAATTATCGAGATTTATAATATTCGTCCATCTCAACACGTGTAATTCCAAAAGGCAATTCATCTATATGACATGTTCAATTTTCCAAAAGTTGGAACTTCTTACAAAATTCGGGAGACATATTTTGGTACATATTGCGGGCTGAACATTTGATTGACGAAGTTTTATTATTGTAGGTATAGGAATAAGATATAAATGTTTTCAAAAATTTCATAAATTTTTATCAATGAAGGAAAGATCTACATGCCGACTACCGTTGCTTGATGTGCTTCTGTACGATTTTACATAGCTTTGTTAAACATTCAAGCGACTAGGCATCCTCATTATATAATTTTTGTTTTCTTTATGAAATTATCAAAGACAAAAAATAAAACTCCAACAAACCAGCAGGAATATGCTGAATTCAATTAAATACAAAATTCGTCGATGTGAAACATAACATTCTAGAATACAATTTTAGGAACATATTCAAACTATCCTGTTCGTGTTGTGTAAATACAGTAAATCAACATAACAATATCAAAATCCCAACAGAGGATGATCAATAGGGATATACCACGTTGGGGAAACGTGCCAAATTAGTACCGGAGTAATTCAATTACATAATTTAATGTACTGTGTTGGATAAATGCGGCTCCAAGATGCAACAATCATATTGTTTCTCACAAATTACCTATAATCAGTATTTCTAAAAACTTAACATGCAATAACTCTCTCTGCTTCGTTATACTTTTGAATGTGAGATGCCTACTCAAAATTTCACCTGTAATTAAATTGTTAAATTGCTCATTTCTGATGTTATTCGGATATTAAGGATATTTTTATGCTGACGGAATTAATCAACTTGTGTTACGTTGCCAAATGATTCAAAAGGCGCGTACTTCGATCACATTGAATAAGTATACACTGAGATAATACAGTCCCAACCAGCAAAATTGTTTTATAATTTCATGGTGCAACAATTTTATTGTGTTGGCATTTTGAAATTACTTTCAAATGGATAACTGATTATATTAGACCAGCCGTGAACATAATGCAGTTGTAGGCAATAGAAGTGTTTTATTAATTTGTCATAGAAACGTTTGTACAGTTCATTTCTTTATGTCTCCTCTCCTTTTATTTTTTGAACGAGTTGACTCAAGAAATTGAAATATGAAATAATGGAATTAATACTTTATTTTGAAGTTGAATTGACAGAACAATCTTTCAAGAAGGCGACAGGGGGCCATCTGGGAAAAAAATAAATGGAAATGGATACATCATTTTGAAGCTCCTGAGGATTACTTCAAAACCCCAGAATATGAAGTTAATATCTTCACTTATTACAAAATGGCGAAACATTTAATAATTTCCTGTAAACAAACACATTAATATCGATATGTCTAGAAATATTCCTCTTTATCTGTTATATGGCAATTCCAAAAACCCGATAAGATTGGTTAAGATATTCATTTATAAAAACGACCTAAAATGTCAGTACGACAATGAACATCATTGTTCTGTTGAAATATTTTCATTCAGTTTTTGGGTTTACTGGTAGAAATGTAAGACGTCAACAATTTCTAATATGGTCAATTCTCGTCTATTGGAAGAAAACATTGAAGCCATTTTTATTTACGGTGCGACGCGTAACTTTCACGAGACCGAAAGAATTTTGAATGAACATGTATCGAATCGGTCTGTCTGTAGAAAATATTTGAGGAAACGTGTATCCAAATTCACAACTACCGGTAGTGTACATAACAAAAATCCCCCAGGTTATCCGTCTATTCCGGAAGAACATCAAGTGCAAATAATTGATGACATGGTAGTAATTCCTGAACACTCTACTCATTTCGTAACGAATATTTGTGAGGTGTCTTCTTTTACTGTGTGGAGACTTTTGAAGAGGTTCAGGTATCATCCATACAAAATTGAAACGGTACACCAATTATCTGAAGATGACCCTGGTCGAAGAATATACATGTGACGAATATACATTTTTTAAAACAGCAATGTTCACAGACAAAATTGCCATTATTGGAGTGACAACAACCCTCACGTTTTCCGGGAAACACATACCCAATATCAGGAAAAAATTAACGTTTGGGCAGAAATATTGGAAAACCATATTTTAGGACCTCTATTTAGTGATAAAAATTCAACAAGGGAACTGTATTTGAATATGGTAAAACTACTGTTAACCCTCTCATTATTGAAATCGTCGAAGCGAATCCTAATGAATTCGATATGAATATTGTATTCCAACAAGAGGGAGCAACACCACATCACTCCAGACACGTAAGAAACTATTTATATACTACTTCACCCTGTCGTTGGATTGACCATCGAGGTCCTACAGAATGGACAGCGCGCTCGCCAGATTTGACACCTTCGGACTTTTTTATGGGGCTATTTGAAGCAAAAGCTTCTCGAAGCTGATTCTGCTACACTGGATACACGAAAGAGAATAATAAATATTTGTAGAAATATTTACGTTACTTCTTTCGAAAATGTTCAGCGTGAAAAATCGGATAGGCTTTCGTGCATCTTCTGAACTGACCTCAAGCTTATTACCTCATATAATGTAGTTGAATATCAATGTATTCAGGCAATCATTAAAAATTCCGCCATTGAAGTAGTTGAAGATATTGACTTCATATTCTAGAGTTGTGAAGTAATTGTCAGGAGCTTCAAAAGTGAGTTTTCATTTAATTTTTTCACAGATGGCGCCTAGTCGCCATCTTGAAATTTTCATTTGCCAATTTCATTTAAAAATAATGTATTCATGCAATATTTCCATTATCCCAAATTTAAATTTTTTAAGTTGACCCGTTCAAAAAATAAAAGTGGGGGGACATTAAAGAAATACACTGCAATATAAAAGCAAACATCCTTTATTAAATAGTCACGAAATTATCACAGAAGCGTTTTCACAACTAACTTATAAAACATATTTTCCTATAAAAGTAAAATTTGTTTTAGCAGTTTTATATCACTTTCTTGTGACGTTTGTATGCTCTTTATAAAACTGCTTCCTATAGCTTTAATGAAATTATTTTATTTGAATGCTTTCAAACACAATTTTGTTCTCATTGCCATATTGTCACTTTAACGATAATATCCCAACTATTTTATAGTATGGTATATTTACTACAATTCAAAAACAATAAAATAACTGTTATAAAATCGAATTGCTTCCGCTAATATATATTTGCCGTCGCCAAGAATAAAATGCAGTATTTAAGAAGAACCAGCAGACATTAATTCTAGAGGTCGTGTAATGAAGTATAATTTGTCAGTTTTACTAGCGTCCCATTAACTATATAACTAATTACATCGTGTAATATTGGTCATTGGAAAAAATTCAAAAAAGTGGTTCGTTTCAGACGAAGACCCATATAACTTAGTGCTTAGTGCTTAATGATTAAAATCCGTCGATACATGTAGAGCACTACCACACCCAATACCATCCCACCTAGAACTAAGTGAATCTCAACAGTTTTATAGCAATTCCGAATACTGACATTAGATTACTTGAAGATGTGAAGTATTACACATATAGTGATTTACACATGAAAAGTACATATATAAGATTATATTATTTAGAATATACTGAGTTTATTTGCGACTAGAAAATCAATACGTCGACTGAGTGCAATTTTGTATAATTGATAATTTTTCCCAAAAATTTTAATAAAAGGGTGGCGCGCTTGAATTTTATGAATAATAGGCTATATATTTGTCAATAAAATTTCATTTAGAGTAAAAATATCTATCTTTAAAGCACAAACAATGTCTACCGGTTTTATGAGTATCAAAGTTGAATTATTGAAATGGCCCTATTTGTCTATTTGTTAGATTTTAGTTGGTGACCTATCTATTATTATTTCCTAGTGACCAATACAAAATTACTTCTTGTGCCATCAAGAAAACATTTTGAACACTTTTTATTTCATCGTTATCGCTTCAGCCTGCATTATTTCATAAGATTTTTTACGAAACCACTTTTCATGAGTATTAGAAAATTTTATTGTAACTGCCGAAATGTTTATAAAACTGTTGTAGTGTTTGTAAAAGGCCTTACAAAATATTGATGAAGACTATACTGTTTTATAAAACGGTGCCAATTTCTTATTTGTAGATGTTTCATGAACACATTGAAAACATTTCTGGAAGAAAGACAGTTTTATAATTTGTTTTTCCGAAACGTTTCCACAACCATTATGAAATATAAAAGTGTTAGTTGGGATTTGAAGTAGACTCATAATAATGGACACCACTTTGAAATAACCTGATAACTCCCACGAGATTTCTCGCTAACTGTTAACTAAAAAGAAAAAGTTAGTGTTTGAGGTGTCTTTGCATATTTTTGGATTTTCTGTGGAGACCAACATATGGAGGTTGTTGTGTTTTCAAATTGTTACACTGTATATTCATTTTTGATATGATACATTTTTTCTCCGACCAATTGATATGTGATTAATTCATTGCGGAAATTACGTCATAGCATAGTTACCAAGTTGCCAAATAATTAAACAAAATATGCAAGATTTTCTTGAAGTTATTTTAGGAATTATTAACAAAATAATTCTCTGGCCATCAGACACACTCATACTTCAGCGAAACCCATTCAATTTCATTTCATCCATCCCTGATTATATCACTATGTAAATTTGAAACAAGGTATGAGCGATTATGGAGTAGATGACTCCCTGACCCCAAACATTCACGTTTCTCTCTGAATCGCCATCTCGAATGAATGTCTATTTTATTCTCAAGGGACGGCGATGGACTTCCTCCAGGCCAGAAGTAAATTGCTTCCTCTAAAGGGAAATGGGGCACATTAAAATATGGCTGGCAAAACACTATATTCAAAATATCCCTTTATTTAATAACAGAAGTTTAATAACATTGGTGAACCGTAATGTTTTAGGTGGATAGGTTAGTAAATGACGGAGTTGAAGGGGATTAATTATCATCAGCTTTTGCGGGACACAATAAAACTCCTTAACTAATTTTATGAATATCCATAATTTTGTGGTTGACCTTCGAATGAAGTTGATGGATTTGAAGAAGTTGTCTGATTTCTACTACGATTTATGTTATCAATCAAAATGCCAGAATCAGTGTTATTTCATTCACAAAATCATTATGCAAACTATATGGTATAGGTAGTTAATTTTGAGCGATAAATGCCGACATCAGTATAACAGAAGTGTAACGGATTTGTGTCTTTTGTCTGCATTTATGCGCGCTTATTTCGAAAACTTGTATTTCTTGTTGGCTCAGTACAAATATAAAGCACATTACAACTGAACTGAACTTCACACGAAGAAACACAATTTGTCAAAACAACAAATTATAATTCAAATCAAATGAATGAAAATGTCACAATTGAATATTTTTTCACTGATATGAATGATATAATCAACTGTATATTTTGGTTGAATCAAACATTGATATCTGTTTAACAATTTGTTTAAAATCTGTTTTTCTATTAAACAACTATCGCACCCCTACGAACGACAACCCTCAGAGACATATTATTTCTCCTTTAT
Source organism: Leptinotarsa texana (assembly GCA_015342105.1). Lineage (NCBI taxonomy): Eukaryota > Metazoa > Arthropoda > Insecta > Coleoptera > Chrysomelidae > Leptinotarsa > Leptinotarsa texana. Next base: position 5,452 of record WOGN01004922.1, on the reverse strand, counting down.
TCACTTCAATTAACCCGATACTTTTTCATTTTGAAATTCATGTCATTCAAACAGAATAATTTGTTGATTGTTAAATGATGTTTTGACATTCATTTCAATTCATTGAATGATCTGGTTAAAGAGTTGTTCCGTTTTTTGATTAGTAGTTTTGAGTTATATGATAATTTATTCATTTAATTTATTTTATTCATATGTAATCTACAGAAAATATATTCAATTAATTGTATTAGAACTTCAAATGTTAATATTTTAGTGAGCTACAAAACTAATTTTTATGATTAATATAAACAGTAATATTGAAAAACTATTCTATTAGTACACGTTTCTAAGAGTGAATATTATCTTTACACGATATACGTTATACAATACAACAGAAAAAAATCCAAATGAATTCTAAACTGACAGTTTGTAGAGAAGTGCGTTTTTGCCTCGATTAGCATGTTTCATTTCGTTTCATTTGCTCATTTTCAAGTTACCAATCTGTGATAATGTGAAAATATATTGTTTCTGAAAAAAGAAGGGTTTTTTGATATTATGTTGGGATCTAAATCATTCATAACCTTGCACAGTAGAGAGAGATAGAGAGGTGCATTTTTGCCAAGATTGGTGTAAGCTTTAGGGAGAGCAAAGAGAGGTGTGGTTCTGTGATTATAATTAGATTGCCAGTTACTTAATTTTCCTAAGAAATACGTCGGTGAGTTTAAGTCAATTCATTCATATAAGAAATATGACTTCAACTGTGAAAATTCAGTTCAACAAAATGAGAAACACTTCAAGAAAATACTAAGTTTGAAAAGCTTCAGATACATACTATTCAAAAGTTAATTGATTCAACAGCAAATTAAATTCATTTGTAGAATTTTTTTGTTCAATCAAAAGCTCTCTCAAGGTCGTTATTTATGTTTAGCTAGGCATGAATTTGAAGCCCGCTTTGAAACAAATCATTGAATTATAATAAACAAAATTCGGATTGCCAAGCAGTGATCCAGAGAAACTTGTAGTTTCAAAGGCAAATATATTCATTGTTAGTAACAATAAAATTGTAAAATTTATCTGTACTTTCATACTGATTTTTTTCAAAACGACAACAAAAAAATAACTTTTGCTGAAATACAACTAAATGAACAACATTACAAAACCGTGTCGATAAACAAGTGTTCTTTTAAGATTTGAAAATTATAACCTGAGTGTTTTATTCGGTAAATCACATTGAGATTCAGCAGTTTTTCTACAATTGCATCGACTGATGACTTCTAATCTGTTTATATAGTCGAAGTGAACGATATTGTGAAATTTAAAGTTCGCGACACTCCGAAAAGACAAAAAAAAACAAAAAAACAATACATAGAAATGAACCGGCTGCGAACTAGTCCACGTTGACTGCAGATGGCGGTTCGCATTATGATTGGTTGAAGAGTCATGAAATTGAATTTGAAGTCATGTTACGGTGATGAATAAAAATAGGGGAATGCGGGGATGGTTATCGCCGTCGTGTTCAGATCAGGAACTGATCGCGATTTGAGTGTTGAAATTCGATATTGATGGAATTATAGTTACTTAAAATTTTTGTTATCTGTTCAAAATGGACAAGTACTAATAGTAATAACGAGTGTGATAATAACGCAGAATTTTTCCAGTGTAGTAATTCCGATAGCCAATGGTGAACAATGTGAAAGAGAGATACCAGTGAATAATATTCGGATGCATTTGAATATTGAAACATGGAGAGTATGTTTCAACGTATAAAAGAATCTACAGCTCAAGTTTGCTTTCGAGTAAAAAAAACTCCCACAAGCAACATCAAATTTGACCGAAATTCCTTTTTGAACTTCACGTGAAATATATAAAAACAAACCTAATGGAACAAGACGCGATGTGACACAGGATTACTAAAACCTTCACATGTCCAGATGATAAAATCACTGAAAAAAACAATATACCATTATTACGAATGCAACGAGATTCCTACAACTGCAATCATAAGGAAGAAATTGAATACTTCCGGCCGTAACGTGAGCTGCTGTGACAAAACTCTTCAGAATTCACTAAAGAAACTAGGATTTAGATTGAAAATCATAAACAAACATCAAGCAGTTGAGAAGAGCGGAAGAATAGTGGAATTACCTAACAAATACTTAGAACAAATAACTGAATGCAGACAAGAACACCGACCAATTTTCTCTTTGAACAAAACTTGGTATGACACTCACGACACAGTAACGAAAGGGTGGACTGAAGGTTCAAGAATCTGTACGATTAATATGCCTGCAAACAACGGATAGCAACTAATCATTGTGCATTGTGGAGAAAGTCAAAGATCGTGGAGTAATATGGAATAGTGGAATGCCCTACTTTTCAAGAATTCAATAACTTTCAATAATTTTTTTTATCATCTTTGAACTGATTAACTGGAATACATTCAGAACGTTGAAGGTTTCAATTGTTTTAATCAACGTCCAGTTCTTATGTAATATTCAATTTAGTAATGTTACGAGTAAAATCATTCTAATTCGAAAAGAATGGAATTCCACAGGCTAACAGTTCAATTGAAAGTAATTATAAATATATCGCAACACGTGTTTTGCCGTAGAATGGCTCCTTCAGGCGTGTCTTTACTAAGTAAAGACTTTACTGAGCAATGACACGCCCGAAGAAGCCATTGTATGGCGAAACACGTGTTGCGTTTTTGAAAAACAATTTAGTGAAAATCTCGCAATTAAATATTTTTATAATATGCCTCATTCACAAATTGTCAATAAATTGAATAGGTTCTTCAGAAATGATGTTTTTCCCCGAACTGTCTTTTCTTGAACTGACTGCTTCATTCATCGTTCGCTAAAAGATGACTGAACTCCACCTTTCATTTAAAACAAATATATATCACTTATCAGAATAATGAATGCAAAATAGTCTATAATTTCTAAAGCTAGTTTGTCTAAGTACATCTATCTATAGATAACCTTAGAATAAAATAACAAATTGAAATTCCGATGTATAAAATTTGGTTGTTGAGTAAGAGTACATCACGATTAAGAAATTTCATCCTTTTGTACTAAAACCACGAAAGACTGAATTTCTTGACGTGAAATTCTTATTGCGATGTCTGACATGACAGGTAATTTGACAGTGTACAGAATTAAATAGTCTCCTGGTAATTCCTTTCAGAATATGCTCAAGTCAATCTCATTATTCAAATGCATCAAGAAATAACAAGTTATATTTATTAATAACAAACTTCGTAGTCAAATTAGAAAATCCTGTGCTCTCCAGGGCATGGGTTTGTTCATTTGACTAAGCATTTAGAATTTCACGAATTTCATTTGTCATATTATTCAATTACTCTATTTGTAGATGTGCACGAAACAGACATAACCACTTAGTTTACGAAGAGAATAGAAGTTCACTCGAAAGTAAAAAAGAATTATTAAATCAATGTTATGAATGAAAGTGAAGTCATGAAACAAGAAGTACGTCAGAAATATTTCAAATATATTGAAACGACGAAAACGTGAAAGTAGAGGAGAGCAGCGAATCCAATATGATATAAAATTTGAATAACTTTCGAAAACAACAAGTGAAACAACAAGTATGAAATGGAGTCCAACTCTGGTATAATTTAATACGCACGAATTTTCGACAGTTCTGTAAGAAAGCCTACGTTTTGGTAGTTTTAGTGATAAATATATTGTTTTATGTGAAACATACTACAGTACATCGAATTGTGAATTACCAAACACTGTGAGTACATTCAAAAATAATAAGAAATACCTATTTACGTCATATAAATCATTTCCTTGAGGTTCCTGACTGCCCGCTGTTGGCTCTGGTCACTCCTTATCTCCAAGCGAGGTAGCGACACAGAACCGTACCGACACATCGCATACGGTGATGCTACTGAGGTTTTTCAGCAATGACTGAAAATGCCAATACGGGTACTTCTGACTACAGGGGTACCCAAAGAACACAACCCGACGCATCAATCAATGTCCCATACTACTCCAATACAGTTAGTCAAGGAAGAAGTACCTAATTTCCAACAGAAGAACAAGCTATTCTTTTCTTTTCAATGGACGGAATCAAACTACACGATTATATTGTAGCTCTTGGATCAATGATTCAACCGAAAAATATCCTTTTTACATCAAGAATATCAAATAATCGCATCTGTGTATATTTGTCGGGTGAAGATATCGTTGATAAGTTCCTCACAGAACATGGTGGAATAAAAGTGGATCACCATATCATTAAGGCGCGCAGGCTCATAAAACCAGCCACACGAGTAGTATTATCAAATGTGTGCCCAATGATCCCACATGATATCATCGAAGAAACTTTGAAAAATTACGGACTTACCCTGCTCTCCTATGTCATTTCTCCGAGCTGGAATGAACAACCCAGAGTACAGTCATGTTCTAAGTTTCTGTCGACCAACGTATATAAATCCTAATGAAAACGTTCCCGTCCCAGAGTCAATCCTCATTACCTTCGATAACACCCAATATCGAATATTTCTTTCCGATGATAACATGTATTGCTTCAGGTGTAAAAAAGTGGGACATCTAGCCTCTGCATGTCCTGAACCAGAAACTATTACCGAAACACAAAAATCAAATGAGACCAATGCAATGATCAGCCAAACTACAGAGCTGGACACTACGGAGTCAACAATACCCCTTATAGATATAACTACTACCACACACAAGCGTAACTCATCTGAAATAATTACACCATCACCTGAAGATCCCTCAACGAGAGAGTCTCCAATTTTCATCAAACCCAAACCTATTCCTAAAAAGATTAAAATAAACCCTGATGAATCGATAACGTCTTGCGAACAATCAATCATACCATCAAAAAAACCATCGAAGAAGCAATCCCTTCTTTTCCTTTGAACTGTGATAACCTAACTAGTTTTTTAGATAACAGTTTTGGTTCACCAGATCCCCTATCGATCGCCAAAGAACACACAAAGGATATTCATGGTCTTCTGGAAATGCTCTAGAAAATCTACCCATCTCTTGTAGACAGAGGAATCAAATCAAGATTAACTAGAATTAAAAAGAAAATCATTCGCCAATTACAGAAACAATTTGAAACAAACTCTAATGCATCTCTCTCAGAGCCTGAAAGTGACAGTACATCTCTCGAAACGTATTGAAATTTCAAATCACGTTCATTTTGCAATGAAATTCAAATGAGTTATACACCCGTCTGGAAATGTTGCAGAAATCAAGAAATGAAGTGAAACCGTCAATTTTATGTCTCCAGGAAACCCATTTTCGGGACCACAAAACCTATCAGCTCAAAAATTACCTTGCTTTCGACAAAAATCGTCAAGATCAACTTAGGACTAGTGGAGGAAATTCAATCAATTGATAAGTCTATTCAGGTAGAGCAAATTCAACTGGATACAGATCTGGAAGCTGTAGCAGTGTCTACCAAAGGACCAGTT
>WOGN01004921.1:2119-13647 GCA_015342105.1 Leptinotarsa texana | reverse complement strand
TGGAGATATACAGGAAAAACCAAAAAATCCCAAATTATTTTTTTGCCTATATCTTCTTTATTCGCAGACATATTGAAAATCTGTCCACATTTTGCCATTGGTACTTGATTTGAGCTATCAGAATATGTTCTTGAATCTTTAATATAGGGTGTCATCTGAGTTGGGCCACCCCCATCTTTGAATTTTTTAATACGGACCTGTAGTTTTTGGATCTTGACGTTTACTTTAAACTGAGAAATTAAATTTTATTTTATTTTTCGGGATGTTTCGGTAATATTTGATTATAATTGGGTGATTTATTCTCTTTTAAATTACGACCCTGGAAATTTCTTGACTGAGTTAAATAAAAACACAATAGTAACTTTCACGTCTCTCTATGTACCGTAAAGTTTTTCAAGAGTTTTTTTCTACAGTTAACTTCGAATAAGAAAATCTTTTATGATTATCTGAAACATATCTACAACAAAAATATATTATATGTGTTTTTATCAGCAGAAAGAGAAACGATAGCAATAATAATATCCGAAACGAACACCATAATTGTAATGAAAATTGAAATGAAGTAATTTATATACACAAAAAAAATTAATGGCGCAATAAATGTTCGAATTGGAGTCCTTCCATTTCGAGACAAATAATGAGCTAATAAGATGGTCTGCAAGATCACCAGATCTTACTATTTTGGACGATTTTCTATGGGAGACATTGAAAAATAGTATTTACGCTGGGAGAGATATAGAAAATGTGGAGGACCAGGTTGAGGATTTTCAATGGTTTCGCAACAATGCAGCAAATAATGACATGAAATAATATGAAAAATCGAGTTCAGAAATGTCTCGAAATGGATGGACTCCAATTTATTGCACCATTAATTTTTTGTGTATATAAATTACTTCATTTCAATTTTCATTACAATTATAGTGTTCGTTTTGGATGTTATTAGTGCTATCATTTCCTTTTCTGCTCAAAAAATCACATTTTTGTATATGTATCTACATATCTACATATTTTTAATGTAAATATGTTTCAGATAGTCATAAAAATTTTTATTATTGCAAGTTCATTGTAGACAACGCTCATAACAATGAAAAAAATACGGTACATAGGGAGACGTGAAAGTTGCTATTATGTTTTTGTTTAACTCATTCAACCAATTTCCAGGGCCGTAATTTAAAAGGAAAAAGTTCACTCAATTATAATGAAATATTACCGAAACATTCCGAAATATAAAATTGAATTTAATTTCTCATTATGAAGTGAACGTCGACGATACAAAAACTATAACAAAAAATACAGGTCCGTAATTAAAAATTCAAAGATGGGGGTGGCCCAAGTCAGATGACACCCTGTATAAAAGATTCATGGACATATTCTGATAGCCCACATCAAGTGCCAATGGCAAAATGTGAACAGATTTTCAATATGTCTGCGAGTAAAGAAGATATAGGCAAAAAAATAATTTGGGATTTTTTTGGTTTTTCCTGTATATCTTCAGAACCAAAAGAGCTATATTCGATTTTTTCATATCATTGAATAGGTCTCTGAAATACGCAACTTTGTCACGATTTAACCGACACTCTATCTCTTATCGTTTACGAGATCCCCATGTACAGAAACGAATTTGAATAGCCCTGTATTTTTATAAGAAAATGAATATTTCGGCATCTATAAACATTCATCCTCCCATGGATCCTATACATCAGTATGCTACACGGGTAGCAAGGAAAGAGTTGGTCACCTCTCTCAGAGCCCCGGTTTACAAGAGATAGGCTGATTACAATGAGGTTTCGCCCTATTGTAAGAACTAGTTTCGATTGGGATCTTGAGATTTCTGAATATCATATATTCATTGTTTGTATTCAAGGAAGAGTTTAAATCGAAGGATTATTGTCTTATTTCGTAAGGTTGTGTGAATAAGTGAAGTGTGGCAATTCATTTTTCATTTTGGTTGCTTGTATCTGTACATTGAATTCGTGAGTTTAATATGATTTACATATTAATTTGCAGTATCTCAGTAGAGTTATAGTCTGGTCACTATCATAATCATAATATCAAATAAAACTCGTGGATTTCTTCAGAAGCATTGATACAAAGTTTTGATATTTAGTTATATTTATAATCGACTATTGGTGAGTTTTGTTTCATTCACATATTCATTTGAGTTGTGTCAGTAGAGTTAAGGTGTGGTCGCAGTCATAATCATAATATCAAATTGATCCTGCAAATTTATGTAGAAACATTTATGCAAAGTTTTAATATTTTTAATTACAATTGCCTTCGAATATTTGATCGCTGTAACACAGTTTCAGTGGCTTGCCCTTCAATTTGTCCATCATTTCATCGGTTTGAGGAAAATAGTCTCAGAATTTTCCTGGTTCGCCGTTATTTATCAAATTATCAGCATAGACTAGGACCATAATTGCCGTCGAGGAAGTAGTTCGTAAAAAATTATGCAAATACCGTTTCAATCCTCACTCGATTCTCGAAGCCATTGAATAATTCATATTCGTCGCCCATTACCACCGATTCATTGGCTTGCAATTCAACGCTGCTTCGTCTCGAAATAAGTTTTGTTTTGTTGTGTTGGGGAGCTGCAGCTTCGCGACCGTTATCGATTTGCGGCGCGTTTTTAATTGCGCCTGGGATTCTATTGCTGCACAGCGCGCCATCCTTGATTCGGTGCCGATAAAGACTACAGAAGAGAGAAAGGAGTGAAAGAGGACTCCGGTCGATTTACGAGCTCGATGGGTAGAGGTATATGTGTGTACAAGGAGGTACTCGATAATATGCGCTAAAATAGAACGGAGTTTTGGCCCATTTCAAAAAAAGAAAAGAAGGTCCGAATTAAATTTTTTTATTAAATTTCTATTGCTCTTTCATGTTTCTCATGAATATTTCAAACTAGGGTTTTCATTTTCAACACTCTTGGATTATTATTTGATTATTTCTTCATTCGTCGATGTTCTTTGAGGACAGTACATTCGAGGTTTAGCCTGGCACCACTGACAAGACATATGGCAAATCGAAACAGTGCTTTCTGTCTAGTGTTGTATCTCAAATGCTTTTTTTTAGGTTGTGGATTCATATAATTGTCATCAAAATAACCTAATGCCGAGTTTGTCAACTTCTTGTAGTAGTATTTTAATTTTTTACAGACTTGCGGCTTCTGCGGGTTAGGTTAGGTTGGGTCTAAATTGAGTGGGTCTATTCAACCTTCTACCGCAACCCGCAAGGGTATATTGTGGCTCACACCTATTAACACTCAAGCAAATAAACCCAGCTTCTTAACGAACAGTAATTATGCCTCAGCCACCGTATTCACCAGATTTGTCCCCATGTAACTTTTTTCTGCTCCCAAGATTGAAGATACCCATAAAAGGAAGTCGTTTGCGACTATCGAGGAGATGAAAACCAAATCGCTGACAGAGCTCAAGGACATACCAAAAAGTCCACACTTGTGATTGTGATGATAAAAAGAAAGTTTTTGCTAGCTCTAATTAGCCTATCAAAAGTTTTTACATGTATATTCGGTTTGAATTACAAGTTACTTTTAATCAAATGACCAAAAAAATCGGGATTGTTCTAGATCTGACGGTCTCTGGTATTTTCATGAAAGTTGAATTTTTGTCAGAATTTTTTTTCGAATGAGAAAATGCTATCGGGATTGGCGATAGGTGAATTATTATTTAGACGAAAACATCGTTTATCAACAACTAAATTTGTTAACAACAGAACACAATGACAAACAAAAAATGTAACAATACCACAGAACAAACCTATTTCAAACCTATCTTTCTTCTTAACAATGAACATGAAATTACATAAAGTTTGATCATGAATAGTACGATTCAGTCATATTTGTCTGGACCAAGGCCAGAAAAAGTATTTTAAAATATATACCCATTGTCATATTTATAAATGTAGCCAATTTTAATTAGTTTTATTAGACGGAATGGCAAAGTGATACGCCACTGGTGTTTCTTGAAATAAAATTTATTTTTAAAATCCTCATTACTTTATGAGAAAATGTGGTCTATTGATTTCTACGGTTTTAACATAGAAAATATAATTATTTCATTTGCGTCACGCAGAATTTATGTAACTTCAAACGATGATTTCATTCGAGAAAATTAACATTAAATGGTTGGAGTAATCCAAAAACACAAAATTCAGTCTACTTCTTCAATAATACACAATTTCATGACAACGTGCAAAAGAATGAGGTTTTTATGTGAATTCACTAAACTAAAAGATCGGGTAGCCAAATTTGTTCATAATTGGGATTTCTAAAAAAATACTTTTAGACACAGCAGTAGCGTGTCATTTTTCTGTTGCTAAATATTGTTGCTGATATACTATGCCAAAATTTATTTCTATATAAAAATCTTTGGGAATCACTCCTAAAAAATATAACCCCTTAAAGTAGTTGATAAATGATAATGCGTCTTGATGAATAAATATATGGACACATATTGTCTTGAAAGGTATTAACAGATTTGAAATCTATAAAAAAATAAATAAAATTTTAAAATCATCGAGTGGAGAGATTTCAAGTAAGTTCACTGCTTTACTACTTTTTTGTATTTATTTCAACACGCATCTTTTATTTTACATTATTTTCAATTCACTTTTTCATTGTTCATATTCAATTAACATATCACTTATTGTTTAATATAATTATTAATTATAATTATTTCACTTAACAAACATTTGTTTTCTTTACAATTTTTGCTATTAATTTTTGCCCAATTTTTTCTTTTTTTGATACTATTTCTCCAACTGATTCAACCGAATATTCCAGTCCTATTATTTTTAGTATTTTCAATAGTTTCAACATTTCATTGCTTCAAATTTTTTTCAACGCAAGCACTTTTTCCCAATCAACAGAAGTACAATATTTTGTCGACATGCGTTTCACCCACCAAGTTGACGTCTTCAGACGATGCCTGGAACACCTTTTTTAGACAATAGAAGTCTTAATTTGAAACATTCATAATGATTCTACTCATTAGTTGATTGTTTGTGAAGTTGAATGTAATTCCGTTAGTTTCATTCAATTTTTATATTTTTTTTACCATGAATTGAAGAAAAATCATTTACATGGCTATCTTTTGATACAGGGTGTTTTTGCTGCTATTATTTTAGTATTCGAATTGTAAGTTATATCTTTGTCACTAAAAAATATATCTTCATACATTTCTGGTCACCTATTTGGAGGTTCTGTAAATCCGGTAGCGTCATGATTTTTTAATGAAAATTATACATTTCTGACTGCTGGAAATTGGAATAAACAATTTGAATTTTGTCTCATTACTTAACAGTTCAAAAAAAAGTTTGAAATCAGTTAACGGATTTAAATCTTACAAAGGTGTTCCCAGACGAAATGAGTCACTGTATAAGGCTCAGTGTAAGGTTTGTGAATGACATATTGATGTCGACGATTTTACTTACGCCGCGCTGTCCGTTGTTCTTGAACGATTAATCTGTTACAATAGCCGAGGGGGATATAAAAGGAATCCCGTTTGACTCTTATACAGTGTCTTTTTTTTTGATGTAGGTAAGGAAGGTAAGGCGCGTGTCACTCTTAAACAGATTCGTCGTGTTTAGGGTCGTTCGAAATGGAATAATAAAATAGATAGGGGATGTTGTTGAGTGGTTTTTTTATCGACTCGTCCCCTTTTATTTTTTGTGAGAACCTTTTAGATAGGTTGTGTACCTGTATGTAGCTTCCATGAATGATAGGTCAAAATATATACTCAATCCGGCTCGAAGGACCGTTGTATAACCGAAAGATAACTAATGAAATCACGTATCTGTGATTATAAAAAATCGGTACATTACGTTACCAGGAAATTACTGAATAATAACCTATGTCACTACGAGTATGAATACAATTGAGAAAAAACATGACAGGATTTAATTCACGGTTTCGACAAGTATCATCTATGAATGTCTTATTTTTTATCCAACAAAACTTTCGCCGCAGTTATCCAAGATACTTGTATCAATAGTAATTTATACAAATGCTATTTTATCAGCAAAAAGTAGGACATTGAAACATCGTAAGCACTTTAGAAATAATTACAAGATGGGTGATAAAAAAGACAATCACTTTTTTTCTGAGAAATTAAATTGAAAACATTCCAGGTTGTAATTGAATATAAATGTAGCCTTTGACGGGTAATAATTATAAATCAAATTCCAGATTTTCAAATAAAGTTTATGCATCAATTATTCATTAATTGATCATTCCCATAAACTATGAAAATTAATTTCAACATTTCAAATTGAATATCTCGACAATTATTTTTATGGGTAATTTATAAACTTTACAATGTCGTTGTCAGTACGGTGTAGGGAAAATATCCAAATATAACAATTTTAAAAATTATTGAAATTAATAGAGATTCAAATAAACAACTACATGCATCAAAAGCATGTGTGACGTCAGAAATCAGTCCCATCGACATGTTGCCAAGTGTGAATACTTGTGTGCACACAGCCACAAGAGTGGCTGTGTGTTATATGCCTTTTAACATTGGCAACACTGTTTCAGATTCTGTAATTCCTCTTTGGTGTTATATTGTTGTGTGTTGTTACTATGATTTGAATAGAATCCATAGTTGCATACTTCTGCTGTCAACTGAGATCCAGATTCGCTTGAAAGGGCCATAACTGGTGACGAATAATGGGTAATATGGTTATTATGACATGGAAGCCAAAGTCCAAGCGTCCCAATGGAAGAGCCAAGACCAAAAAAAGCACGCCAAATTAATGGTTGTTGCTTGTTGATGATTTACCTGCTCAATCGTCATTGCTTTTTTGTAATTTTGTAGCCAAAAACAACACAGTAATTATGCCTCAGCCACCGTATTCACCAGATTTGTCCCCATGTAACTTTTTTCTGCTCCCATGATTGAAGATACCCATAAAAGGAAGTCGTTTGCGACGATTGAGGAGATGAAAACCAAATCGCTGACAGAGCTCAAGGACATACCAAAAAGTCCACACTTGTGATTGTGATGATAAAAAGAAAGTTTTTGCTAGCTCTAATTAGCCTATCAAAAGTTTTTACATGTATATTCGGTTTGAATTACAAGTTACTTTTAATCAAATGACCAAAAAAATCGGGATTGTTCTAGATCTGACGGTCTCTGGTATTTTCATGAAAGTTGAATTTTTGTCAGAATTTTTTTTCGAATGAGAAAATGCTATCGGGATTGGCGATAGGTGAATTATTATTTAGACGAAAACATCGTTTATCAACAACTAAATTTGTTAACAACAGAACACAATGACAAACAAAACACGAAAAAGAAAATTACAGGGCAACCTTGATGAACTAACGCTAAGTCTTTTCTCGATCAGCGAGGAGATTTTAGAGCGGGTGTAATTCTCGAATGAAACCCCTTAATAAGAAATAGTTCTCCGTCGAAATCCCAGAGAAGGGTCAACCACTTGGTCCGAATTCTTTGTCTGAATCGATAAGAGTGTTAACGATTAGCTCCTACTCGAAACATCCCAAGTAAGTGGTGTCTGTCGTTCTAAATATTCATCTGTTTTTTGGCGATAAACTTTCTTTTCGAGAGAAGAGAGCATTTCAATGATATGCGATGAGAAAATGCGAAAATGATGATAAAAATGAAAATAAAAGAATTAACGTAAGAACCCAAACAGTTGTATATTTTGGACAACTGCTCGATAATGCAGTCATGAAAAGTTAATTTCCTAACAAAAATTTACAATACAAAATAAAAATCAATAAAGAAATAAAATGTTCCTAAACTAAATAGTTATAGAAACCCAGTGCTTTTTGTCTGATTTTCCAATGGTCCACAGCTAGTAAGTATATAAAGTGTCACCATTAAATCGGCAACATATGGATTTTTTCACAACATGAAATTGGACTTAGGCGTTTGTTTGAGCAAAAAAGAACACAAAACCGTATTACTATCAATCAAGGAAAATGTTTTTTGCCAATTTTGAAACATAAAAAACACAAAAACGTGTTACTATCAACTGAGAAAAATATTTTTTGGCATTTTTGATAAATAACGCGTTAATCTTATCGATGAATTATAATTCACCTATTGCTTTACTATTTCGCTAATCTTTACCTAATGATCATGCCAATTAAAAGTTCTCAGTTGATACGACTGACAACTCTCTCGAAAAACTCCAAGAGCTGTCGAGTCGTCATATTGAAAAAAATAAATGAAACTCAATTAAAAAGTTTCGAGAGCCTTTATTATATTTACACTTCCATTATTCTCGTCTCTCTTATCTACTCATTCAGCTGTTCGAATTCATCGGTGATTAGATAGAATTTCGGGCAATTATTTCGTAACAACGACATAATCGTTGAGATAATGAGCCACTTGAGATCACAATCGTTGACTAATCATCGTTTTATCTGTTCATTAAGGGGATACAGAAACAGACGGACGATGATGATGGTACTACAAACCGGTTAACGATCTGGCGCTGATACACTTTAATTAAGAAATGGAACCGGGAGAAAAGAACCGCTTGAATGAATGGGAGAGACTTTTCGATTATGATTGAATTGTAGATTGATTGAATTGATTGAATAGAGAAGGCAATTGTTCGTTTGTTTTTTGGGTGATGTTATGAATTTTTTTCTGTGAACATATTTCAGTTCGGGTCCTGATGATGGATTGGATGAAGGTCGAAACGTTGGCGACAACAAATATTTCTAATGCTGCAACTAATTCATAAGAATATCGCAATATTAAAATAAAAGAAAGTAACTCAAAAAAGTTGAGTCACTTTCAAAAATAAATTAATTTATTTGACTACTTGTCTTCTTGTGATTTCATTTTGTTGGTTGATTTCGTGGATATATATATAAAAATATTGTTACGATATTTACTTGGGGTTCGTTTTTAAAACAACAACACTAATAATACTTAGACAACTTTTATTTACTTAATACACAACTACTGCACTGATTATAATTCACTTAGAGTACTCGCTTGCTTGAGACTTCGATCACTCTTACTAATCTTACTACTCTCTGACTAATAATAATATCTACCAAAGGAACTCGCTTTTTTATAGTAAGATCGATGTATCTAGAATTTCTAGTTGCATCGACGTTGGAATTCTTTTCGATACTTTTCCAGTTAATCGCCTAGGGAGGTAACGTGCATGTCATGCTCAGGTAGAGGTTCCTTCGTCGAATTGGGTGACCATGGCCAGCGGCGGCATTACGGATTTTGTAACAATATCATTTCTCTCTATCGAGTTGATTTCTTTTGAAGTCAATTTTTTATTACTTATTATTTCGTAATTTTTGAATAGCTAGTATGGGATAGACTGGTAATATTAGCATTATTTTTGTAGTTATCGTCGCGGATTTATAAGGTGAGGTCAGCTTGGTTTCGACAAAGTTGCTTATGATTCACATTCATATCTCATCATTATGTTTCAAATATTTGAAGCAAGTCAGTGGGTTTTCACACCAGTAGATGTTTAGGATAAAAATCAAATCATTCTACAAAACGGAATTGATATCATACAAATAAATATACTTCAAATTCCAGCTGCGGGTAAAGTAGTAGATTATATGGAACACTACCTAAAATACGTAGCCAACTTCAAATAGGATGTTGTATTGATACGAATGAATAACATTATACTTTCTATAAGCCTAAAACTTTTTATTCCAAAAATTAATCACTCCTAAAAATATAACCCCTTCAATTTAACGAAAAAATACATATGACATTTTTATACTACACACCAAAATGATTGATTATGCCTACCATATACCTATTTATTATTATGTAAATGGTTTGAAGGAAAATACAGCAATAATAATCGTATATAAATAAATAAAGATGAAATATTTTTTATTCGCTACCCAAACGCGCGCCACTGCGTGTATAAAACGACCCAAATACCAATTGGTAATCTATACCTAATAATTAAGGTCAATAATGTACATATATTTCATTGTTAATAAGTGTAGAACACCACTCCGACTGAGAAAACTACTGTTGAAGTGAAACGCGTGTTGGAAATGAAGTCTACATTGTGAAAATTTGTGATCATTTTCATGACTTTTCCACCAAGTACCAGGTCAGGGTATTCAAAAAATATAAAATCTATTGTTGGCCACTCATTTCCGATACAAAAATAGGGAGGCTCTGGTAAAGTATTATAAAACCCGCCTATAGTAGCCGTGGCAAATCAAATAGCGTTTTGCATTTATGGAGAATAATTATTTAAATTATAAGCATTATGAATTACTATTTTATAACCATTGGCTCAATCCATGATGGATAGTTATTTCATCAGGATATTATTATAATTATAATCTTATAGCGATGCAGTAAAATATAGTCGGTAAATTTTAGAAAGGATTAAAGTCCAATTTCCTAACCTCGTATCTCGAACGAGTTTCTAAATCGGTTCTCCAACTTCAATTTCCGCTAACTGGTGAAAGATTAAGCTGATTAAGGCAGTTCATTAGTCGCAATTATACCATTACAGAATTAGTACTACACAAATGTGGCGTAGATTGCAGATCGCAAATTAACTGATGTTTTTCCCATGTCTTGATTAGTCCATTATCCACGAAGACGTCGTAGTAATTCTCAGAGAATGAAAATAGGTTTACGACACCGTCAACAGTTTCATTGCCCGTGATGAACTAGGTAATCACACTTCTTTAGTTAATCTAATAGTGAGAAATCCAGTTAACATATTAAGTTGTGGTGGTTTGTTAGATTTAGGAAGAAAGTCACTTGGTTACCAAAAGTACTTGGCCCAACAAAGAAAAGACAAAAATTGTGGGAAAAAATGTATTTATTTTTCAACTCAATCTCATTGCAGCTCTATACACTTTTCCCAGCTACCTTCAATAATCAGATACCGTTTGTATAATGTTTCGCTCCTCAAAATACCCATCAACTGCCAACGTCACTTCTTCATCGTTAGAAAATATTGACTACTGAGCCAATTTTTCAAGTTTGGAAGTAAAAAATTATCAGAGAGGACTGAATCTGACGAATAGAGTAGAATCCAGTTCAGCTCTCATATTGGTTGAGCTAAGACCTTTCAAATGAAAGCATTATATAGTCATGAAAATGAACCGGCTGCGAACTAGTCCACGTGGACTGTAG
Organism: Leptinotarsa texana; assembly: GCA_015342105.1. Taxonomy (NCBI): domain Eukaryota; kingdom Metazoa; phylum Arthropoda; class Insecta; order Coleoptera; family Chrysomelidae; genus Leptinotarsa; species Leptinotarsa texana. The sequence goes on along the minus strand of WOGN01004921.1, from coordinate 2,497 downwards.
AATTGGCGGTTCGTATTGGATAATTTTTACTAACCAAGTTTTATGGTTGGCTGAAGGTCATAAAATTAGAGTTATAATTAATTAAAATTTTTGTTATCTGTTTAAAATGTGGCGTCCTTAGATAAGTACTAATAGTAATAACGTGTGTGATAAGAACGCATACTTTTTCCTGTGTAGTGATTCCGATTGCGATGGTGAACAATGCGAAAAAGAGATACCAGTGAATAAAATTCGGATGCAGTTGAATATTGAAACACAGTTTCAAGAATCTACCTCTCAAGTTTTGTTTCGAGGGAAACAAACTATTACGAGCAACGACAGATTTGAGCGAAATTCCTTTCTCAACTGTACGTAAAATAGTCAAAAACAAACCTTATG
>WOGN01004919.1:0-13649 GCA_015342105.1 Leptinotarsa texana | reverse complement strand
TCTCATTCGCTACCTGTTTCGGTACAAATGAGTTTTTCCTGAATAATATTTCACTCTTATTTTACATTTTTTTGGTATTAATGTTTGTTTATGGACAGTTGGCTGATATAATGAGTTTATGTAGGAGCTGACTCATTCATTCTACATGTTTCAATAATATATCGTGTTTATAAAATGATAACATCGAAATACAGGTAGAATTCTTAATATTTGCAATCTGGCAACACTGTTCGAAAATCTCATTCTAAACCCTGTTCGATTGTCCTTCGGCATAAACTGTGGATGAAAAGTTGTGGGTAACCTCACACTAATTGTCCTTGAGCTCTTTTAGCGGTTCGATTTTCATCTCCTCAATCGTCGCGAAACATCGTCCTTTCATTGGCATCTTCAATATTGGAAACAGAAACAAGTCGCTGGGTTGCAAATCTGGTGAATACGATGGCTAAGGCATAATTACGGTATTGTTTTTGTTCAAAAAATTATGAACAAGCAGCAACGAGTGAGCAAGTGCATGATTGTGATGCAAAAGCCATAATTCGTTTTCCCACAATATCGGACGTTTTCTTCGAATTGCTTTTCGCAAGCGGCGCATAACTTCAAGACAATACTCCTTATTGACCGTGAAATAATGTGACAAGAACTTTTTTGTACTACGCCAAGGTTATTGAAGAAAATAGTGAGCAAATCCATGATATTCAAACAAACTTGGCGTGCTTTTTTGTTCTCGGCTCTCGTAGGCTCTTCCAATTGGAAGATTGGTTGTGATTCATTGACCCTACAGTGTGTAAATGCCAAATGAAATAAATTCATTATTTCGGTCACTGTACATATTTGAAAAAAATACTTGAACACGTCAAATGGAAATTATAATTTGACATTCTTCAATGTAAAAGTGCCATTCCTACCTTCAACTTCCTTCGAATGACAGGTTCAACCCCAATTTATTAACTGGAAAGTGTAGGTTTGTTTTTGAAAGGTATCTTCATTCTTTATTCAAAAATAATAATACTTTCAAGTTTTCTGCAACAATTAAAATAAAATAAATTAAAATCATGTGGATGTTAACGAAGTAGATTGGCAACATCTCAAACCCAAATAAAATTGTCTTGTAACATTATTCAACATTTCGTGCGTGACCGACTTAATCGCAGGCGTTATTCGTTTTCTTAACTCATTCAAATCTGAAGGTTCAGTTTTGTACGCATTGCCTTCTACATATACCCATAAAAAGAAATCTAATGAAAGATCAGGTGATCGCGCTGACCATTCAATCGATCCTCGCCTCCCTATTCACTGATTGGGAAATGTATCGATTGCCTGATAATGACTTGGTAATGTGGTGGTGCTCCATACTGCTGAAACCATATCGTATTCACTGGAACTTGAAGGCTTCCTAGATCAGGATATAAATTCGTTAAACTTGGAATGACGTCATTTTGAAGTAGTGCCAGATAATTATCGACATTCAATTTGCTCTCAATGCCAAAACATTAACCTTTTGAGGGTATTGGGTGTGTTTTCCCTCATGCAGTGAGGATTTTCCGTAGACTACTACCACTCGATGTATGTTGGTTTTTCTCATGCATCACATCTGATATGAGTTCATCACTCATTGCATCTGCAGCTCCTTTTTGTGTCTGCCCCACACGACCAAGCTCGCGAAACTTCTTTTCTATGTTGCTTATCAATCCTTGAGATATGGTTGGTAAATTAGCCACTTCCTGTTGTATTCGGGTTTTATCTCCGTAACCAATCATTTGTAAAACTGTTATTTCATGCATGTCCGTAAATATAACCATTTGTCAGACTTGAAGTTAACGAACGAAATACTGACAACTAATATTGTAACATAAAAAACAAGTTGACAAGGCGTTTTGAAATAACGTTGCCACGAAAATTATTTACAGTTTTTTAAAAGATACTATCTTGAAAGGACATTGCTACGATTTTTGCTCACTTTCTTATTATAGGTTCCCCAATATGAAAGTTTGAGTATCTTGCAATAAGTTTTGAGTGTATTTTCAGTAACCACATAATTTTAATTTATTTCAACTTGATTGTTGCAATAAATTCGAAAGCGATAACATTTTCGAATAGAGAATGGAGAGACCTTTCAAACTATATATTTATCACAAGCCTATACTTCCCATTTATAAAACAGGGTTGAAGGTAAGGGTATCATTTTTCCATTGAAGTATGTTATGTTATAATTTAAATTTAACATGTTTCGGTATTTTCTTAAAATATGTACCGTAACCAAAACAATTAATTTATTCTATTTGGATTTTACACATTGTATATCTATGATTCGTCAACAGTTGTGATCCTTTCAAGCAAATCTGCAACACCATTGATGTCGTTTAGATCGACGTCAATTGCTGAGCTATGCTCAAACGCCGGTTTTTGGTGAACATTCACAAATTTGGAAAGAACTTCGCTGCCACAAGTTTCATTCCCAAAATTCCAAAAAAAAAATTGAATGACATGAGCTAACCGATATGCCGACTTCCTCAGCAACTTTTCTAATAGTAATTCGAAGATTCTCCATAACAATTTTCGAAGCTTCCTTAACATTTTCATTGATCGTTGATGTGCTGGGGCGTCCAGAGCGGGCATCGTCATTCACATTTTCAAACCTTCTGTAAAAGCTTGTACCGCTTGTAAATATTTTTCTGACTTACAGTACAATCATCGTATGTCACTGTCAACATTTCAAGTGTTTTGGGCACTCAATTTTATTTTTACACAAAATTTGATGCGAATTCTTAGTTCTATTTTGTCTACAGCAGAAAATCATCCAACACTTCTAACTTTAATGCCTTTTACCAACAAACTAAATATACCTAACAACTAAAACTGTGAACATATATGTTCGAGACTAGTGTACCAATGTGAAAAATGTAAAAAATCGTTAACGTAGCCCGAGAAATTAAAACATCCAATTCATTTTTTTGAATAATAGTTTTACTGTTATGAATGTGTGAAATGGATGCCTTGGCAAGTAGCCACCATATATAACAGAATAGAATAAATTCGCACATAATTCCCTCTTGTTTTAGCTCGAGCAACTTCCCAAGTTCCCTAAGGATCTATAAATTAATACTTTGAAATTATAACGTATGCATAATTAAGTCCAACCCCCCACACCAAATCAAAGAAGGAAATTATAGGCAACGTGGAATATTTCAGCCCCGTATTTCGTGTATTTTCACTTTCATAACAGAACAGTGAAAAGTCGCAAGGTTAGTAATGTTTACTAATCTTCACAAAAATATTACAGTCTTCAAGAATGCAGATGATAATAATTGAAAATGGAGACACAATAACAATCATGATAAATAAACTTCATTAGAGGAAACAGGATAAGACAACACAAATTTTGGAAGCAACATCTGCTCTAATGCAATAAAGAAATATTCAGTTCAACATTCCCAATATGTGAATATGAGTATGATATAGTTTTCCCTACTAACATAAAAAAAAAATATAAAAATCATCATGAAATTGGTAAACTATAAGAATTTTCTGATTGATTTGGCCGTTACTTGATGAATATCCATAGTATTTCATCAGTTCGGACTTCCATTGTCTAATCTGATATCTGATTCAATAAAATTGTTATTTTCGGTTAACCTTATTAATTTTGTAATTGTTTTTTCAGGGTTTCGAATCATTTTATATCAGATTAGACAATGGAAGTCCGAACTGATGAAATACACCACAAAACATTGTCAACAACCACCTTCAAACAATATCCATAGTAATTTCAAAAACTACACCTCAACGATTTGATCTCCACAAACTTTATTTGAAACATTGTACAATGTAAGGATAATGTCTTAGCGAAATATGTTGTGATTTATTTTTCAAATAAAGTTTGTGGAAATCACATCGATGAGGTGTAGTTTTTGAAAAAACTATAAGAAATTGGGTTTATGGAATTACCTATATGAATTACGTAGGATTTTCTATGCATTTTACGTGGTAGAACATATGATGAAATATTTTTAGACGAATAATTATCACTGAAATGTATCAATGTTGCTATTAGTTTCTATCTGAAATCGAAAGTACAATGTGAGAAATAGAAGAGAGCAACGAAAACTGATGCCTATGTTCATTCATTAAACAAACCTAGTATGGGGATAACAGAAACTATCAGAATTTAATTTTCACATGACATGATAATTATAGGTTTATTTGAAGTTGGTTGACAATGTTTGGTGGTGTATTTCATCAGTTCGGACTTCCATTGTCTACTATAATATAAATTGATTTGAAACCACTGAGAAAATTGTGATTAATCGAAAATGGTTAACCGAAGAATATCATACAAGCAACAACAACAAAAAATAAAATAATAATACAAGCTGAATATATTATTAACGAAAAATCAAAATTAAAAGTTAAAAAAGATTCTAAACCAAGTTACGTCACAACGTTTCGATTATAAGAATCTACAATCGTCTTCGGGTGTTAACTGGACGTATTCCTTCGAGATCTGACTATTTAAAGGTCATTCGAGTGCTTTCACCTATCCCCTCTTCTCTCTCTCCGCTTCATTGGTTTTAGCGGGAGTTGGTCGTTTTCCGCTTGATTAGATGTTTCCATGTGTTATGAATATCTACGCTATCTTGGCTAAATGCGTTGTTGGGTGACATATACGCGGATTCTTTGAATTTTCTCCTAAACCAGTGTTCTACCTTGGGGATGATTTCAGCTTGAGCCCACTTGATGTTATATTGATGAGTCCCAACATGCTCTGCTATTCCAGATTTGCTGGTTTCTCCTCGCTGTGTGTGTTTCCTGTGCTCAACAATGCGAACTTTCAATGGCTTCTTAGTTTCACCGACGTATGATTCTCCGCACTCGCAGGGTATCTGGTATATGCAATTCTTGGAATCGCAGTCCGCATTTGGTGGCCTGGTTCTCGTGAGGCTGCTACGGATAGTGTTCTCAGATCTGAAGCAGGTCCTAATGTTATACTTGGACCCAATTCTTCTCATCCTTTCCGATAATCATTTGATGTAGAAAAGTACAAGTACTGGTTGTGGCGGCTTCTCCTTCTTGTGGAGCTCTTGCTGGCTTCGAGCTGAAGCCTATTCTACCATCACTCTGGAGTAACCACTTAGTTGAAGTACATTTTTTATGATGCCTAGTTCCTTTTCGTGACCTTCCTTTGTATTACAGAGCCCAGAAGCATGGTCTAGTAGAGTCTTGATGATTTCTCTCTTAGTCGATTGATGGTTGTTGGAATTCTGGTTCAGATACTGTCCTGTGTGAGTGGGTTTTCGATATACGGATGTTACCCATTCAGTGTCAGTCCTCTTCACCAATACGTTTAAGAAAGGCAATTCGTTGTAGACTTATTTCTCCACTGTGAAAGTGATAGGAGGATGATGTGCTTGAGGAAAGTGTCTAGTTCTGCATTCCCATAGTTCAATAATACCAGACTCGGGGCTTCTTGTGGGTGTATTCAATTGCCAGTGTAGAGTGTTCCACTCTACGTTCGTAGAAACTGCCAGAAACCAATATCAACCCCTTCGACTATCGAATAGTACACAACGGATGACCACCCGGAAAAACAACACATCATATTCCACCATCCACCATATATATAACTATATATAACTATAACTATAGTTAATTATAAATATATAGTAAATATGAAGATTATTGTATGAACTATCGGAAAGCAATTGAATAAATAAATAACATATATGAAATAATTTCACGCTAGTTAACAAACACAATCACATCTTGCGTAAAGAATTCGTCCTTCGGTTGGAAATAGTAGTTTTGTACACAGCATTCTAGTAATTCCATGATTGCTTGTATCAGTAAGTTTACCACTGCAAGATTAGATATGATCTTTTGTGAAAAATTCAAGGCATTTTGTTGAACTACTAGGGAAAATCGAATTCAAAGAGCAGGATCAACTAATCAGTTCCGACGTGAAAAGCCTCTACACTAACGTTCCTGCCGAAGAAGCACTTCAAATCATATATTTGGGCTTTTGACCCATCATCAGTTTGGTGTTGCCAAGTGTAAAGATGAGCAACACTCGGTTACCAAAAGATAGAAATACAAATCCACGAGCAAGAGCCAACCGCACATTTGTGGTTTCAGTTAATAGATCTTGTGGTAACCAAGTGTTGCCTATCCTCGGCGACACCATACTGATGTCTCTATGGTTTGCCACTTTCTTGAGTGCTGTGTGCGATTAATAACTTCTGTTTCTATATTAATATACTCAATAAGTTTCATATTTCCTGGAATCAGATGTCACACAGGTAGCTACAGCTGTGGTGACAACACAACTAAAATCTAATACTTTTTTCTTTGTTTAATAAATATTTATTTAGGTTGGTGTTACATTGTGGCACTGAAATAATATCATAGAATTTGTGTATGGAATGTCGTCAGGGTTGGGGTATCCCCAAACTTGGAATTTTGAATACGGGCATGTATTTTTGTTACAATTGGCCGATTGACAAATGATGTTTATAAAAATTGAATATTTTTCGATATTCACAAGTTTTTTGATGATTTTGTGATACAAATAAATTATTATATTTTCACTACATCCCAATGATACCATGATGTTCATATCAGAAAACTCCACTTCTAGCAATATCAAGTTTGACTAAAACTCAAGACATTTATGCCTGGTCTCTATGTCTCACAGTGTGCATTGGTAAGTTTCAATTCAAAAATATGTTCTGGTATTGTATTCAAACTGTGAATAATCTTATTACTCCCAAATCAACGCTCATATGATACCGGTAAACAATTTTTTTCTGTGAATATTAAAAAATAAATTGGTTTTTTTTAAATGATAGAAAGCACCATAATGATCCCATATCTGACATTGTATATATGTGAAATGAACTGAATTATATCTACGTACAGGCTATGATGGAAATTTTGAATATGATGAAAAATATCATATTAATATTACAAAGAAGATGCATAAAATGTATTTGAATATATTATCACATTGAATCCTACTTTGCTAGGCGAACAATTGATGGACATTATTTGAAAAATGAACTCTTTTGCTTCCTGGCTCCACTTCATACCTATTATGAAGCCAACCTCAACTAGCTACATCACACAGAGGCGAAAAATTCTTGCTTTTCGTAATCATAAAAGAGATGAAATTTACGTATCCTGTAGCATTTGTATTCGTTTTCTGTCAAAATATTTCTGATAGATTTCACACCAAGGGCAATCTCTTGTAATATACAATCTTGATTGAAAGTATGTTTGTATCTGACCAATTCTGAATAAAAAAAGAATTTGTTTTTCACTTTGATAAAATAATATAATAATATGAATCTTAATGTTTTGATATTAATAAAGGAGATGAATTATTGGACATAGCACTCAATAAAGTAACAGACACGTGTTTCGGGCTTTTGTCCCATCATAAGTATGATGCAGTTAAACGCAACACTTGAGTGCTATACCCGCTAAATTATCTCCTATATTGACATCAAGACAGTTAATACTTTTCTCATCTCTATTATTTCATGGACCCGGATGTCACGCAGGTAGCTATAGCTGCCTCCATGATGCTGTTAATAGTATTCTTGTAAACACAAAATCTATCATCTCAAACCACAAATGATCGGCTGACTTGAAATCTATCACTTATAAATTTTTCTTTTTTTGTTTAATTGTTCAATTTTCAATTTACTGAAATTATTTTATATCGTTTTATGCTTAATGTAATTGGTATTTCAAGTTATCCAATTCAATTTTCAATTTTATATCATATTAGACAATGGAAGTTTGAATTGATGAAATTCTCAATTACAATTATTTCATTTGGAATTTCATGAAGAAATCAATGTACTTGAAATGGCGCAACGTGGATTTAAATAAATTGACTGATGAGAAAACTTTTGGATCATTTTATTTAACAAAAATCAAAATGAGTGTTACGAAAAATTATTACACTCTGTACATGTGACATCAACATTTTCTCATTATCGATGAATCGAGCAAGTACGTAGTTTTGGGATACCTGGTATATCGATGAAAATATTTATATTTTTAATGTAGAATACACTTTGATAATAACCTTATATTATGAAATTAAACGATATTTCATAAAGTATGCTGCTTTTCAAACAAAACATTTCTATCGAAACAAATATGTTGATAAATGTCCACTAGAAGTGTTTCACGAATAAAATTCTATGAAACATTTGATATTCTGACTGAAATATCTTTGAAAAGCAAAACAACCACTACTGAACAAAAATGTCATCAACTTCTTTCAGAAAAATTAAATTTCCGTCAAATATACAAATTGTCTAGTATACAAAATATTCGCGAAACGACATAGTTTCGCGAATATTTTGTATACTAGCTATTAATTTTCATGAAGAATACAATTGTTGTCACTGCGAAAAACAAATTGCCCATTTGTTATAAGGAAATGAGGTCTATCTCAAGTCGTCCCCTCAGATCTTCCAGAGTGATGTGATCATGACTGTCATTATTCACACTGTGTGTATGTGTGGAGAAAGAATAAACCACAGATGTGATGGATTGAATATGGAAATTATAAGGCGTTTGAAATATTGCGGTCATCTTGTCAAGAGAAAACGCATACTGATACCAGATTCTTATGAAATGATATTTAGTTTGACACGGTATCAATAAGAGATGCATAATTCTATGTATTCGCTATAGAATGTCTCAAGTATTCACGAAAATTCCTATTCAAAGCAAACAACGTTTTGATTGAACACCTTCCGGAATGTTTTCATCAAGTCAGTTGTTATCGAAGTATTAAATTTCAAAAAATTGTTTTCTACTAATCCAATAAAAACCAAAAAAAAAGAAATTGGTAAGAAATAATGCAATATCATCTGTTGATTGAAACTTTACAAAATCCACAATTTCAGCACTAGTACAAGCAGATGGTTCGATTGAAACAACAGCCATAGAAAAAGCAAATCTACCAGCTGAAGAATTTGCGCCCTGCTCCACATATTTTCTGGAAAAGGCACCACATTCTCACACTTGAATATACTATGCTGAAAATCACTTTTCGATAACATCTAGTCAGGCAAATTTTGAAATAGCTCAATATCAACAAGGCCCTGATGAAGTGCTCCTCATCGTACTTAAAAAGTACGCAAATGAACTGGCACCAGTATTTTGCAGACAAATAAATCTTTCTTACAAGAAAGGCGTTTTTCCTTTTTGTTGGAAGATTGTTTGCGTTCAGCCTATTCTTGAAAAAGACAAATTTTGCAAATAACTAGTCGCTCTGCTATCATATAGCAAAAATCATAGAGAAATACCTAAACCACTATCCTCAAATATATGGAAAACTTCAACATCTTGAGCGATCATCAAGAGGCGACCTTCTATCGTATGTTAGCCACATTTGAAATATCGCAATAAAAAACATGGAGAGTCAAGAGCTGTTGCGCTTGATATTTCTGAGGATTTTGACCGTGTGTGACATGAGGATTAGCTGGCCGTACTTCGATGATATGGTTTGTTGTATAATTTTTCTGTATGACTCTCCAGCTTCCTGAGAAAACGTTTACCTCGAGTAGCCATCGATGTTAGGTTAGGTTAGGTACAAAGTGAGTAGGTCTATTTGACCCTCCACCGCAACCCGCAAGGGTTTATTGTAGCTCACAGCTATTCACACTCGAACAAATAAACCCGACCAAAAAACACCATTTGGTCCCCAGTGGGGGAGGCACAAAGTATGTGCTCTGATGTTTCATCATTTTCAAACAGAGGCAACATACAATGTCTTCCGACAGTTTGAGTATCTGCATAAATGGTTCAACAGTGATGATTACAGTGACCTGTGGAAAGACCTGTTATACATAGTACTTCATTTCTACTGTAGTCCAACAACTGTTTGGTACCAACTTCCAAAGGGTGAATAAACGCCTTGGAGTGAGCCAATCCTGGAAAATTCTGCTAGAAGTCCATAAATCTTCTTGCCATCCAGGTGTTCAATCTTTGTTTGACAAAGCCTAAAGCGATGCTAATGACAGCCATACTGGCCTACCTTCCTAGCCATTTCGACCAGGAATCCAGACCAGAGACAATATATTGAGTCTTACTATCAAGAAGAGTCGTTTATGGCAATTTGCTAGCAGTTTAGACGTTCCTCGGTAGGCGTCAAGATATTTCAAAGCCGCTAGACTGTGCGATAACATTTTTATTGACTCGTCTATGAGGTTAGATTCTCACAATCTATCCACACACAATTCAATAGCAACAATGTAAATTTCCGCTTAAAATACAGTCGCATAGATACCTATGCAGGTTGATATACCTGTCCTAAGTCTGCGACTGAAAACACCTGCACCATAACCGGAAGGTGTTTTTGATCCATCTGTGAACCAACAACTATCTGCATCATTTAATTTTTTTCGAAAAATTTGTTGTTACTTCTTGCTGTTTTTTTGGTATTGGTATATAACCTTTCACAATATAAAAAATAAATACGGCCGAATCAATAGAGAATCCGCTGAAGTATATTAAAGGGCAAAATTCTCCCTTCAATTGAACTTGATGCACCCTGTCAGTTATATGCTGATTTTGCAAGTCTGCTTTCAGTTAGTATTCCTATTGAATTGTATATCTGACATTAGTTTCAGTTGTCAGTGGATGACATTTGAAATCTGAGAGATGATAAGTAGGAAGTGTTTCCGTTTCCTTCATATTAATGAAATTTTTCTTTTAGTTTTTCAACTATTTTTTACCCCGTGTGTGTTAATGAAATCACGAGGTATTGAAATTATTCAATTCCTTTTTTTATTAATTCACTCTTCGAGAAAAACGGGACTCACTAAAATTGCTGACCACCAGATTGAATGAACTTCCGAAATACGTTGCATTTTTTCTTTTGGAAAACTGTTTGGCTATTCAACGTGGTAATGCTGCTTCGGTCCTTCGAACTATTCCTCCTTCACATAATTTTGATAAGATCATACATTGCCCTCATTTTGGTTACCTTTCAGTGGAAGAGCTTCATGAAGCAAGAGCCGAATCGATCGCTCTACGAAATCATTCATCGCTTGGAAGGATCGATTGCAGCTTGAGAAATGGTTCTTTTACAGATTCTGTAAAACAGCTTTTTCCGTACAAATCAGTAGACATTAGTGTTGAAAATCTTGCGAAGAAAATTGGATTAGATAACTTGGGAAGCACTTGATACATGAATAGCATTTTACAAGTGTTGCTCATGACGAGATTTCAAGAACGAGGTTTTAACGATGAACGTAAACGAGAATGTTTCCTACTTATTCACCAAACTCAAACAAAGGTTGATTGCAGTTGCAGTTTCGTAGAATGTATCATCTTCTCCATCAAGCGATTTCCTGGAGTCTTTGAAGTCTACTAGATACTTGTTAGGACAACAAGTAGAATGCCATGAATGCTTGGGATTCTCGTTGAATACTCTTCGTGAGCAAAAAAATTGCAGAACAAATAATTTCATGCTCATAGTTAAGCATCTCACGCACAAGGTTTACCTTTTGTCAGTTATCTTAGTTTATTTGCAATACATTATTTTTCATACTAATTTTGTATAACTGTGTAACTTGTTTATGAATAAATTGAAAAAAATCACTGTTAATAAAACTACTGTGTTAGCAAAACGTGTCGTGATATATTTTTCAAATAAAGTTTGTGGAGATCAAATCGTAAGGTGTAGTTTATGAAATTACTATGGATCTTCATGAAGTAATGGTCGAATCAATCAAAAGATTCAATAATCCTGACCGCTCTGAATTGAATGATTCCGTCGACTTCGTCTTGTGTTTGTAGATCTTTTTCTGGAAAAATCCTCAAGAGGTAGCAAAAACGAATGTGATTTCCTGGAACAACAACAGAAAATAGAACTTTCAACGGGTGATGATCAACTGTATTGCCAAACATGCGCCAAAGTGACTGTTTATTATAAGAAAACAATTATAGCTGAGGCACCAGTCAACCTAATAATGACACTCATGATTTTCAAACATGACTCAACCTCTGATGAAAGCACCGAACTCTTACAAAGGTTTATAATAGTGTGCAAGCAGATCACTAGTATAAACCTCATGCAGTCATTATTCACTGTGGTTCTGGCGTTGAATATGGTCATTATTACGCCTTGGTCAAAGACGAAACAAAACAGACTGGTTGAAATTAACAACAGTAGTGTGACTAATTGTTCTGGCGATGTCTTGAACTCATCGGAGCCTCTGAAGATATCATACATTTTGTTTTACGAAAGAGAGGACATTGGCAAATCAAGATCCTCCTACAGCTGAAAAAGCAAATGCGCCACTGGAGTCAATGAAGCGCCAATTGATTTTTGTTGTTCCTTAATTTCATGAATTGTATTACTTTTCTATTATTAAATTATATTTCAATTTCCTAACATTTGTTATGGGCCAGGTCAAAGTAAATAAATGTAAAAATAGATGTGAATATAAAAAAGGTGAAAAGGCAGAAGGAGCTAAAAAATGGAGTTTCAGCAGTTTCAAAAGCTCTACACCTAAGTGACTTTCTTAAGGAGATTACAGAAGACAACCAGAAGGATGCATGGATGAAAAAGAACAGTAAAACATTTATGGGGATCATACAAAGTGTTGCTCATTCCCATTTGGAGTACATGAAGACAAAGGAGAGATATAAGATTACCAAAGAGATTTAATGATTATGAAGTTGAAATAAGTTGCTTGGCCTTATTATTTGAATTTTAGGATGTTCTCAAAATATATTGAGAAAAGCAAAATGGAAATGGATTTATGTGGAGAAAGGCAACACATGAGAAATTGGAAGTTTTAAAGGATAATGAGATGGGAACTTGTTGTCACACCTGAAAAGCAATAAAAGATATATATAGTTCAAAAAAAAAAATAAAAAACACGCTTTCAAAGAACATTGAACTAAATAGTTGAAAATATTTTTTTTTAATAAGCTTAAAACTATAACGAACGGAAAATACCAGTATTATTGTGATGAAAGCAACGGGCGCCTGATATACGAAAATATGGCACAAAACACCCACGCTTTTTCACAATAATACTAGTATTTTTTGTTCTTCATTGTTCTAAGCTTATTTAAAAAATTATTTTCCACTTTTTAATTTGATGTTCTTTAAGAGCGTGTTTTTTATTGTCAAACATATTTTTTTTGAGTTCTTGCCACTAGTACAGAAGGCGCACGTATGTAAAATTCTTCTCAAACAACATAATAAAGTTTGAGGTCTCAAATTCTACAGTAATACTGAGATGCGGTAAGTGTCCAACAGAGAACGGACAGTTGTAAAATTTGTATCAAAGTAAAGAGAAAATTTGCAGTAATCACTTCAAAAAACATTTCAGTCTTGAAGTTTTGATTTGAAGTTTAATTCAAAATATTGATGGACTGAAAATATTTTTTCAGTGAATAATTTCATTTCCCAAATCAATATTTTTATTCGATATGTATGTCAAGTACCTTAATTCTAATTTTTCGATTTTTTGAAATATTTGATCAACTGAATTTTTTAGGTGTACAATTTACGATGAAGTTTCCATTGTTAAAATCCATATTCTGGTTTGCTTTCAAATAATCGAATTAGATTTTAAAATGTATCTTCCGTTTCGTTCAAAACCTTTTCTGTA
>WOGN01004918.1:0-13650 GCA_015342105.1 Leptinotarsa texana | reverse complement strand
TCGTCCCTCTGACGAAGAACAGTTCGAAGGGTAAGGGAGCAAGGCTCCAATCCTGACTTAAATTAAGATGGCTATCGATATCGATACATTTATCAGTATCGTTTGTAGGTAAAGTAGGCTAAAAAAGGTAGATTTTTTTCAAAACGGGTTCCAGCGTGAAGGAGCTCCATCAGCTGGTAATCGTTCCTATCCTCCTAGCTCAGAAAGACCTAGCTGTCATAATTACTTAAATTTTTGAAAAGTGATCTACGTCGTGAAAATGAGAAATAAAACTTTCTATGTTTTTACCACTTTTATTTGTAACTAATGTTACTGCAGTTTCGTCCTATAAGGAAATTTTGAAACAAATATAATGAAACAATCCGTCGTTCAAAAAAAGGTGAATATTCTACAAAAAAATTTTGGCAATCCTCGAGGTAGTTCTGATATGCTATTTATTGCTGCTGAATTGGTGATTTTATGATCAATAAAACTGTCTGTCTGTCTTTCAGGTGAAAATTGAAAGTACCACATCGGGTATAGAAATTATACCCGAAACTTCACCCCCTGCGGACAGCATGGGGGGTCGATTGATAGACCAATTGAAAGGTCTTTTGTCCCTCTATAACCTCTGTTATTTTTCTCGAAGTTGGTTCATCCGATATTAAGAAATTAAATGTTGAACGTTTTATTTAAAAAAAAAATTGAAAATTGAAAATTCACCGTCGCTAATTTCATTGAGGAAATTAACAAAAGTAATATCAATACCAACACAATCAATGGATAAAGTGTTCAAAATGACCTCTATCTAAAAAAAATATTGAAGATGTCCAGGGTCAGAAATCGGCATTCCCGAACAATTCCCTGTCGCAGGTCTTCTAAATTTGTAGAATTTATTTCATAAACGTTTTGAAATGGACGACACTGTTATTTTTTGTGCACTGGTGATTTTTGTTGAATCTAGTTGTCGCCGAACAAAAAGTAGATAGTTGGCCAATGTCACTTCTTCACGAATTGTTATTCAGTCATCCTTGTTTACTGTGTTCCAACATGGTTTATTCTACTGGAGAAATAATAGAAATTGTAACCTATTATCGAAATAACGAAAGTGCTAAAGCTGCTGCGAGAATTTTTAATACGAATCATCAAGACCACAACGTGAGCCATAAATACGTTAAACAGTTAATGGGTAAGTTTCGAACATCAGGTTCTGTTCACAACAGAAAACATAAAGTATCCCGCCCTGCCAGAAATGACGTTGTTGAAGTTGCAGTTTTAGGACATGTGCAAATTGATAATCGACAATCTATCAGACAAGTAGCTAGAGCGTCTGGTGTATCAGCTATACAGCTATTAGTGTTCTTTGGATTCCAAAATAAAGCTAGTTCAGGAATTGAACAAAGATGATCTTGATCGTCGACTTCAGTTTTGTGAACTGTTCAGCGAGAAATTGACCAATAACCCAAACCTATTATACAATACAAGTTTTTCAGACGAAAGTTCTTTCATGTTGAAAGGTGAAGTGAACAGACATGATTGTTGTTACTGGAGCGATGTGAATCCTCATTTGGAGATGGAAACACATTTACAGGCTTTACAGAAATTGAACATCCGGGCAGGCATTCTTGGTAATCATTTGCATTGTTGGACTATCCTTCATTGAAGGTAATCTCGATGTAGACATACTTAAATCTATTACTAGACTGTGTATATCCGATGATTACACAAATTTTAGAAAATGACTATAATTTGGAAGGAAATGAAATAACTTTCCAGCAGGATGATGCACCCCCACATTTTGATTTTCGAATGAGACAGTTTTTGTCGAACGTTTTCCAATGCGTTGGATCAGTTGAACCGAACAACTTGAATAATTTATGGAACTAGGTAAAGGTCATTTTGAACAATTTATTCGTTGATTTCGTTCCCACTGATATTATTTGTTATTGATTTCCTCATTTGACCCCGCATAACATTGAAAAAAATAGGAGGGGTAGTTGCTGACCTCAGGGGGGTGAAGTTGAGATATGATTTCCATATCAGAATTAGTCCCCCTAGAAATAAAAATTGCTGTGTTCTTTGAAATTTTCGATTACATGTCCGTTTCTGACTTACAGGGGAGGTCAAGTTTTCATTGGAACGCTCTGTTTAACTTCCTTGGTCGTTCTTTAATGATTTGGGATGACCCAGGAAGTTTCGGAAGGTTACAAACTATTCCCGAACATTCAGAATGGTCCGGGACGTTTTTCTATGTCATGAAATGTTCTCTAATACTCTCGATGATTCTAGAATGTTGTAGAAGGCAAAAATTCTACACCTCATGGCTTCAAAAGGATGCCTTTGAGGTTAAAACGGGAAAATTTTTTCATTGAAGAGGAATTGATTGTTCCACGATGATCTGGGGTGTTCCAGGATCGTTCTAGATTTCAACGAAAGACATTTTTTGTGGAGGAAAAAAATCAGTTTTTAATCGGCCTTTTTATAGGTAATTGTTACCAATCTGAAAAAATATAAAAATTTTAATGGAGAACTTTATACAAGGGTAGAAGGGCAAACTTTTTAGTTTTCCCCGATAAGTTACTGCGTAAAAATCAAAGTATTTTTTTTGCACAAAGAAAAATCTTCTATTTATCAATTTAACAATTTTGCCTATCATTCTAAGAGACGTAAGCTAAAAGAATCAGCGTATACTCTCATGTCTGGAGAGAATTGTATCTCAAATAGCTCCTTAGAAATAGACCGTACTTGGCTACCCATCTTGAAGATAACTTTGGATAGTGGCGAAATGGCAACAAACTGATATCGGAGAGTACCTTGTATTACATCGAATGTTTCAGTTGTCAATCAACAACATTGACATAATTCCATATTTCAAAACTTCTTTGACATCTGTCGAAGAAGTAAAGAAATAAACTATCAGAAAAGGAATAATTGCGAATATATTCAATATTTTTTTGGTACATTTCTGAAGACGGTGGCAGATTTTGGCCTTCGAAACGTAAAAGATAAGTATTATTTCTTGATAATTATTTTGATAGGCAAAATTGTTAAATACGACAAGTTACTGATAAATAAAAGATTTTTCTTTGTGAAAAATACTTTGATTTTTACGCAGTAACATCAGTGAAAACTGAAAAGTTTGCCCTTCTACACTTGTTTAAAGTGCTCCATTATAATTTTTATACTTTTTCAGATTGTGGAAGGTAACAATTACCCAAAAAAAGTCGATTGAAAACATTCTAGATTATTATCGAACATCGCACAATATTCTAGAGTATTCCGAGATGTTCTAGAATCTTATTTATTCATATAATACACCAACAGCCAACACCGATAATAGAATGGAAAAACGAAATTTGAAATATGTAAAAACAAGTAGCTACTTGTTAAATCAATTTCTAGAGAATAATTAATAATAATAATGTGAACAATGCAAACAGTTTGATAATAATAATAATAATAATAGGTCTTTATTTCCCACCCATACAATACAATTAGTAATAGGTTAGATATACATTTGGGAAATCGCCGGAGATCAGATAGTATCATGTATGTTATATGCCCATTCAAGTGAGATATAACATGTATTACAGTGCATGGTATCTCTGTTATTAACCTCAAGCGGTAGAAGATTAATTACATAATAGCTTTTTCTGGCTAGTCCACCGGACATTTCATTTAGTTACTTAGAATACAAGTTACACATACAATTTACTCAAAAAAAGTTACTCAGAAAAAAAAGAAAAAAAACATACATCATTAACATAGGTCATTATCTTTAGTTTTACTGATCCACTTGATGTGTTATAATTACATATGAGTTTGTGCATACAATAAGAGATTCTTTTTTTTTTTTTTTAAATAATTCGATATTTACACTTTTTATATTAGCTGGAATGGAATTATAGGTAAGTGAAACTTGATACCAAAAAGACCGTCTGAATGTGTCAGTTCGATGAGAGGGTGGAGCAACAGTTTCATTGAATTTAATGTTAATGTTGTGGACATCTTCTCGGAATGAGATTTCACACAGATTTTACGTAAACGTTCATGTACTGGTCTACTGTGGGATGAAATATTAGGAGTCGAGAGCGTGTCTTTTTATGTTACAGATTTCCAATGGAATAGACTTTTTGAATATTGGGACTCAATATATAAGATTTGAAAATATATTCTCATAGAATCATTACCACCCGCATTGAATTTTTGAATATTCCTAGGAGAATGAAAGGCACTCCCAAACACGCTTTAGTTAAGTATGTTGTGTCTGAAAGAATACCCGGTATATCACATTACAAATGGAGCTGGCTAGTCTGTACCAAGAGGATACCAGATACATGAGAAGGTAGTGGCTCATGATCCACCACAACAGTAGGAAGAAAAATAATTTCAATTAATTACAGCTAGTGTAAAATTTCCGAACATGCTTAACGAACTTGAGATATTATACAAAAAACATTCGGGGATTCATCTTTTTATTAGAAGGTTATTCAAAAAAGTTATACAACACAAGTTAAATGAATCCTTATCGAATTATTCATCCTCATCAGTTAGTTATCGTGAAATAGAAACCTTCGCGAGAGAAAATAAACTCAAGCGACTTCACCAAGCGATGGAGCACATGAAATGAAGAAAGGTTGCACTTGCGTAGGTTTTGTATTACGCGGCGAATAACTTTGAAGGTTGAGATCGCATTGATGTACTGTGTTGTCTGTAGGTGAAATTATTCATCTGTCGTATCTATTCAATGTACCAATGAACGAAAGAACTTGGTTGATATTGACAAATGCTAATATTTTTTCAACAAAAAGGATTATATCTCTTCCAAAATAATTAACAATCAATCATAAATTTATCAAGTAATAGAAAAACTGAAGCTA
Organism: Leptinotarsa texana; assembly: GCA_015342105.1. NCBI lineage: Eukaryota > Metazoa > Arthropoda > Insecta > Coleoptera > Chrysomelidae > Leptinotarsa > Leptinotarsa texana. The sequence goes on along the minus strand of WOGN01004918.1, from coordinate 8,791 downwards.
GTAATTTTACATTGATAACATATTATAGTTATTGCCTTTGATCAAAGATACTATTCCTATGAATGTGCAATATATCAATAAGTTGTCATTATTGAAAAGAGAATTGAAACTATTAATTTTCAACTATTCACAAGTTGGTGCATATCGGGTGACATGTTAGGATTATTTCACATTACTATCTATATGCTCTGTTTCATCGCACTTTTCATTTCTTTAAATTGAAAGGGTATATTTTTACGGAAGAGCCGGAAGACATCGGATGTCTTGCAGTGAGGATGACACTATGTAAGTGAAATTTTACTCTTTTCATTAATTATATTGTGTAGGAATCCTGTGAATGATATCTGATTCAATTCCATTACGAATATTTGAAATGCGAACGGAATAGAGAAAAAACTGTTTTTCGTATAAGTCAGCGTTCATATAAAAGTAATTGTTTCGAAAGTATTTTGTTATTTCGTGTAATGTAATGTTCATATGGAAATAGCTGTTTTGGGGGGCTTTTCATTCCAGCTCGTGTCTGAAAGTTACTTGTTTGCATGATCTATACATCTTTGTATAAGGGTAATTTTTGATATTGATTGCTTCCTTTCTTCCTTCCTTTGTAAGATTCCCAAATTTTGTGTATTCAAGTAGGAAGCCAAAACCTTTCCTTTTCAAAAATTTGTCATATATTGCCATATATTGCCATATATTCATTTCCTTTATGTATATCTTATAATTCAATAATATTTTATGTCTCTGTTTTCACTGTTTGGAATCTTTGGTGTAGTAATGAGTATTACTGGAGTTTTTGCCCAACACTAAACTTTTATTCCAACACTTCGACACGTGTTTTGATCTCCAAGTGATCATCTTCAAAAGAAAAATCAAACTAAACAAACTCACAATGTTATCCTTATTTATACCATAGATAACTCTTCTACTTACCTGCGTCATAAGTGTCTTGAATTGATTTCAAGGAATGGGAAGAGGAGGCAGCAAAATTTAATATATGCATATATATTAAACACAGATTCCAGTATAAATAATGCAGTTACCGTTGAAATATTATGTTTTTTAAAGAAGGTTCTGCAGGAGTCTCTTGGTTTAAGGTTTCCTACATACGTTATTGCCCTTTTCTGTAAGATTAGTAGACTTTTGAATAAAGTTGGACTGCATGTTCCCCAAAACGGTATTCCGCAGCGTAAGAGAGAATCTATGAGTGCATAGTTACGCCATTTTTGCAGTGCTGAACCCCAATTCTTTATAAATCACTCTAACCGCATAACAGCTAGAGGATACTTTCCTAGTGAGTTGTTTAACATGATTAAAAAAAAATTAAATTCGGGTCAATGAACACTCCTAGAAATTTAGTGTTATTTTTAGATTCCAGTGATCTGTCTTCAAAAAAAGTTCGTTGATTGAGCATCTAAATAATATTAAATTTGTTTTAGTTAAATTGAAAGATGAAATGTTTGAATCACACCAATCTCTGACTTTTTTCAAGTCGGCAGAAATTATTTTGTGCAACTCAGAAGTGATTTTATTATTCCAAAGTATTGTAGTATCATCTGCAAATAAAATGAACTTCCCAGAAATATTAAGCCTGGTGAGGTAATTAATATATAATAAGAAAAGAATGGGACCTAAAACCTTGTGGAACTTCAGAATTAATACCTTTTTTTTGAAAGTTGTGTTGTTTTGATCATTTGCGTATGTCCCATTAATTAGAAATCAAACTATTTGTGAGTTACTCCTCTGCATCCATAATGTTGTAGCTTTCTCAGCAGTATTTTGTGATCAACGCAGTGAAATGCCTTTGACAAATCACAAAATACTACGGCAGTCTTTTCGCCGACATTTATCTCAGAATAAACTTTATTCAGAAATAAGAAAATAGCTTCGTGCGTATTTTTATTATTCTGGAATCCGAATTAATTTTCACTGATGATGTTATGCTTATTTATGAAACCAAGTGGTCGTTTTTAACTTGTTTTTCAATGATTTTTGCGGTATTTGATATAAGATATAAGAGATATAACGCGGAGATTAGAAGGATCAGCAGAATCTCGGCCCTTAGCAGAGGAATGACCACAGAGGTTTTTAGAAAAAAGGGGAATATGCCTGTTTGAACGGATGAATTTATCGGTGAAACCAGAACATTTAGGACACTAGGAGGAAAATTTTGTATTATTTTGATCGAAATGTCGTCGTAGCTTGCAGTATTTTGTTTTTAATATCCATCATGATTTAAATTCATTAATGTTAGTGTCATTCAGAGACAGGTTTTCATCCACGCCACTTATACCTCCACATTAAAAATAACACCAATCCCTACAAAACACTCACATATACCGATCAAAGAGGGACATCAAATCGCTGTTTTGTATTCATTCAAGATATTCATGACATCTTTATGTCATTACTTGTTTTGAATAAGTTTGTTTTTATTATGTTTATTATTACTTGTCGTACCGACCTGGCGTGTCACGAACTACTCCGGTTTGAGATTTCTGTTTCAGTCCATCTTTAGCGCCTCCGTGTGAACCTGTTAGCCGTGGGCTGGGTTAGTTTTGATGAAGTACCTAAATCAAAACGTCACTATGGCATACCGAATTCCTCAAAGTGTCAAAACTTTGCTGAAAACCGTCAAGCTGGAACGGTACAAGCATCTGCGAGAAATTGGCCAATTATATTTTTGTTTTCAGTTCTTCTATGCAGAAAGTTGTTGAAGATAATTGGGGTCAACTGAGTTTTTAATTTATTAGTAGTTTTCTCGATAAGTCAGTTCAAATTCCCGGCAATGTGTAGACTCCAAAGAGATTATTTCTATTGATAAATGTATGATGATTTATTATTGAAAGCGAATGGTTTCAACTGATGAAGAAGCAGACAGTATTTCAAATGACCAATTAAATAAGCGTTTCGAAGAATAGAATAGATAAAATATTGCTTCAAAAAAGTGACGAAATCATATTTTTGCTAATTGATAGGATAGTAGAGAAGGTACCTTGATATTGCATAAGTAGGAGTGATGGATAATATATCCTAGAAAAAAGGGGAGGGCAATTAAATTAAATAAAAAACGGAAGAACATCAGTTTTAAATATAGTAATGTAATTAGTAATATATTTTTTCTATCATCCAAATAGGTAGGTCGGAATGTTGTATTCAAAAATATTGCTCCGAGCTCTTTCAGATTTCAAAGCTTCAACATTTGATTTCTTCTGCAAAACTCGCTTTTTCATGAACTCGAAAGGAGAATAGGCTAAGCAACCTCTTTTTTTATAGAAAGAATTATTGTTGTAATACAACGTGGTAATGCTACTTCTGTCCTTGGGACTATTCCTCCTTCACATAATTTTGATGAGATCAATCAATGCATTGCCCTTATTTCAGTACGGAACGGAAATATGTTCGGAACAAGCCGAGATATGTTAATATTCATCAGTCTCCTACCAAGGTTAATTCGCAAGTGATTGATCCACCTTCTTCTTTTCAGTGCGGTCAATGGACTTCATTGTTGCCCCCCAAATATGAGTTGCAATCCTCGTGGTTCTGGTTCCCTTTCAGTGGAAGAGCTTCATGAAGCAAGAGCCGAATCGATCCCTCTACGAAACCCCTCATCATTTGGGAAGATCGATTTCAGCTTGAGAAATGGTTCTTATGCAGATTCTGTGAAACAGAATCAGTAGAGAGTTGTCCGGAAAATCTTGAGATTAAAATTCGACTAGATGATTTAGAAAACACTTTCTACATGAATAGCATTTTACAAGTGTTTTACATGATGAAGAATTTCAAGAACGAGGTTTTAATGATGAACGAGAACAAGATTGTTTCCTATTTATTCACCAAACTCAAACACCTGTTCCGGCAGCTGCAGTTTCGTAAGAATGTATCATCTTTTCCTCCAACCGATTTCCTGGAGTCTTTGAAGTTCACTAGATACTCGATAGGAAAACAAAATGATTGTTCCCAATTATTGGTGTTCTTGTTGAATACTCTTCGTGGGTAAAAAATAGCAGAATCAGTACTCCTGACCGCTCTGTATTAGATCATTCGGTACAGTCTATCCCGACTTGCGTTTGTAAATCTTTTGCTGGAAAAATCCCCACTTGTTTACTTTGTAGTAAATGTTCAAGGAAGCGAAAACGTATGTGAATTTTAGGAACTAGCGTTTCCTAATATTACTAATAACCATCCCGTGCAAAGCTTATTGTTGAATGTTGTTATAAGAAAACAAGTATAGCTGAGGCACCAGTCATTCTTTGACGGAAGCAAACTCTTGCGAAGGTTCGATCTGCTTCAATCTAGCTGATCACTATTATAATCTTCATGCAGTCATTGTTCACTGTGGTTCTGGCATTGAATCTGGTCATTATTACACCTTGGTCAAAGAGGAAAGTTTGACGATAGTCGTCTCACTAAGTGTTCTGGCGATGTATTGAATTTATTGAAGCCTCTGGAGACACCCTACATTTTGTTTTATGAGAGAGAGGACAGATGATGACAGACGATGTGGTGCTGCAGGTTTTTCCGGGTTTTCCTGCAGCTGAAAAAGCAATTGCTTCACTGGAATCAATGAAGTCGCCCCGGAGCGCCAATTAATTTTTGGTGTTATTTTATGATTTCATTATTAGTATTTTGGAAGTGTTCTCTTTATAAAATTCATATTCTTTTTATTTGGGATACAGATAGTGATATATAGATGCCACTTCGAAGTACTTACCAAAATTCAGATACCAAGAAATGAATTCGGTGCAGTCGAGTGTCTTACCTGAAACAAAATCAAACAATTAGTGGAATAATATTTTCGAATTCAAATTATTGACCAGTCAGTATGATTTTTTTTCGGTGCTGAGAATTTATGAAAATAAAATACGAATCGAGGGTATTAAAATTCGATAAAAATGGTTTTTGAAAAAAAATCATTTCAATATTTTCTGATTTTTGAAGCGTTTTTATGAATTATAATTCTGATGAAATTTCATATTCGTAGAACGAAGTAAATAATTCACTACATGAATTCTGTACTTGAAAAAACTATCTATTGACTATCTAGAAATTTTCTTTAAATGTTTTTGATAATTTTCTCTCTTATCGGGAGATCTTTGAGAGTCTAGTGTTTTTTATAAGTGAATTTTTAGGTTTTGAGAACGGAGAGGGATTACTTTCCAACACGTTGGCCGTTTAAAATAATTAATCATTTAAATTTTATTTGTCGGCGACTGACCGGGACGCACTCACGGATCAGCAAATGGAAATGCGGAAAAAGCAGTGAGAATTTACCAGGACAGATGTCTTAACAGACCAATTTCATGTGCGAAAACATTTAGAACGCTACATACAATAAAATGTAAAACTGGAAGTTTCAATGAAAATGCAGTTGGTAGGAGACCAAAAACTGTAGAAATGCTTATTTTACTGTTCTTACTCGTCAGCATCTCGACATCACCTACCCTAACCGCTGGATTGGACGTGCAGGACCTCAAAATTGGCTAGCTCGCAGTCTTGATATGAATCCTCTAGAATTATATATGTAAAGTCATCTGAAGACTCTTGTTTATAGAACGTCTGTACTCCTGTGAATGAGTTGAGGTATCGAATAATTAGCAATTGCAATGTCATAAGGAATACTCCAGTTTTTTTAACGTGTCAGAGAATCAATGACAAATCGATCGCAGGCGTATATTTTATCAGAAGGTGGACATTTTGCGCATTTACTTCAAGGTTGAAATTGTTTATTTTTACTTTTGAGTTTTATTTTATGTTGTCTATATAGATAGTTTTTAAAAGTGATTTTTTTTCTTGAAAACGAAGCGTGATATGTAGAAAGCACAAGTAACGAAAACGTATTTTCAGTAGCTTAATCTAAATGATACAAAAGAAGTCAGTGGCACCGATCTCCCACTGAAGTTTCGTATTGTAGTTAGAAAACACTCTGTATATGAGAATTAGAATGTGTCTGTTAGTACCTAAGTGGTATTTGAATTTTAATATTTGATACAAATAAGAATTAAAATGTTCAAAACTTTGTTTTACAACGAAATATAATGAAGAAATGTGTCTCATCGATTCTCCATTCTACACGGTTGGCGAAAAAATAGTGTAGGCAACACAACACTATTTTAGTCTACTCGTCCAAAAAACCAGAATTTTCCGGACTTGTTACGTAAATCATTACTGATCAGAAAGTACAAACTTTTCAATTTCATTCTTTTAATCAGAAATGAACTAAAAGTTTTTATGCATTTAAGCTCTATCAAAGGTTCGTTTGTAACGTTCCATTTGTCTATTCTAGGGATTTTATCTAATATGTGTGGTGTGGTAAATATAAATTAACATAAATAAAGTGATTTTTTGCACCATGAAATAAAAAACAGCGCTGGTATCATACACGGAAAACACCTGACTTACACATACTACACATTTATTGGAATACATGCCAGAAAGCATGAAACAATGAAAAATAGTTTTAATAAATTATCATGCTAATATCATCAAGAAAAAACCCGAGTGCCAAGGGAAACGGTTGCTGGGTCGGCCAGAAATTTTCTTTTGTGTTAACACAATTGATGATTTCAAGCGGACTGTACGAGCGAGGAAATTTGCGGTGAATTGTTATCAATTTGATTTGCATCTTCTAATATATATTGTGGGTGGATTATTCATGTAATGAAACAACGCATCACTTCGTGATAAAACGGAAGGAAAATGTTAGGCCGCAACTATCGGACGATCGATGTCACGAAAACCAGTGGTATTTTCTCGATGTCGGATATTTGTGGCTTTTACACTGCTATTGGCAGTAATAGTCCAATAACATATGAATTCAAGTCACCATATAAAAAGCAAGCATGCATTTTTCAATATAAGTTGATTTCAGCATACATTTGAAAGATTTATAGTTGAAAAACGTTGAATTCAATTTTAGGAGTAGAAAACAATTGAAAACGTTTCTGTAATAGCTTGAAAATATTTTGATAACATAAAAACACAGGAAAAATGGTGGAAAGGAAAAATGCGGGAATGAATTTTTTATTATTATATTATATTATATGAATTTATTATTATTATAATTAATGTATTCCAAAGTTATAAACATTTAAAAATATTTTTATTCAAAATTAATTCAGGCTCAAAGTGCTTGAGAATATGTATATAATAGCGTGTTTGATGTAAAAATGTCAATCGATATCGATGAAAAATCATATTGGTAATTTTTTTTTAATATTATTGTTCACAACTTTTTAATGAATTGATAAATAAATAACATCTCTGAAATTATTACTTAGACTTTGTGGATGTGATTAAAAGAAGTTAGAAAGTTCACCATTTTCGTTATTTTGTAATTTTTTCAATATGCCGCACTGTTGAGCTATAAATTTCAATCATTTATTTAATATCTTGGTTTCTCGTGCATATACGTCAAAAGTGATTCAGTACTATTTTATAGAAAATTTAAACCCTACATTTTTGCTTTCGATCAATGTTTCATATACTCTTATGTTCTTGCGATATTTTGAAAAAATTAATTTTCGGGGTAGTTTTTATTAATTTCCTACCCCCCAAATGGCATTTAACATTTTCCAACTATAAATGTTTTGAATGTATGCTAAAATGAACTTATATTGAAAAACACAAACTTGCCTGCCGGATGGCAATTTGAATCCTCATTTTATTGGACTATATGCAACGTTGTAGATTTGGATTTCCATTAAGTGACAAAGCTTGAATGTTTGAGATTGAAATGAAGCCATCTTAATAACAGTTGTACCCTTTGAAAATATCATTATTGACCATATTCCAAGTTTTCTAATTTTATGCAAAATTATTAATTTCGTTATAGGCGCACACGCAAAATGATAGGAGATTTCTAGGAGATATTTTAAAATGTATTGCCTTCTTATTTCCTTCGAAATTTCTCACCTAAGATAACAAAGGAATAGGAAGCCAAAAAGTTTCCCAACCATTAATCTCTCTTGCTATACAAACAATTTTCCTGTGGCTGGAATTAAAATGAATTAGAATATGAATGTTTTTGGGAAAGAAAGATTTTGGCTTTCTACCTCTATATATTTATACAAAAAAATGGAGGTATCTTCCAAAGAAAAGAAGGAAGCAAAAAATATGAGTTGTATAGAGTATACTTTTTTAACTGATTGCTCCTCTCCTTCCTTCCAAACTTTGTTGTATGAAGAAATTAATATCTCGTCTCACTAATTAATATTTCAATTCAAGCTGGGATTTAATGGAATACGCCAATGAATGTTATTACGTAATTCCCTGGATAAAATGAGTAGATTAATTCATTCCTGACATAAAGTCGTAATTTTCTAAATGAATTGAGTATTTTTTCTTAGTATGTTAGTATTAGTTAGTATTCCAATACGACAAGTGACTTATTCCGAAACATCGAATGTCTACCAGTGAGGATTACAGTGTTCCATGTAAGTAAAATTTCACTTCTATCATTTACTATACTGCGTAGCAATCCTGTGAATGATATCTGATTCAATTCCATAAGGAATGTTTTGAATAAAAACTGAATATTTTTTTTGTATAACTCAGTGTTCATATAAAATCTTTTTTTTCGAATTGTGTCTGAAAGTTACTTTACATAATTTATACATCTTTATACAGGGCTTTTCATGATGAACGTTAATTAGCCGTTTCTAGCAAACTATTCAACGGATCAATCTGAAAATTCCACAGTATGCATAAATGAATATGAGTGGAACTCAATTTTTTCAAATGGAACACCCTGTATATTTCAACATTTTCGAGCTCTACATCCAATTTTAGATTT
>WOGN01004917.1:0-13650 GCA_015342105.1 Leptinotarsa texana | reverse complement strand
CCAGCATCAGTGATACCTCCGCTTTCCTCTTTATCCTGTTCAAGTGTTGATTCCAGGTCAGTTTGGAATCTAGGATTACTTCCAGATATTTAACCTCCCCCTACACTTGTATTTCTTCACCTCGAAGTTTTAGAGGTCCGAGATCCTCTGTTTTAGTCCTCTTGGTGAATGCTACTATAGTCGATTTGAATGGGCTTATATTAAGCCCTTTTTCTTCGGTCCATCTTGTTAAATTGTTCAGGACCTGCTGCATGCACCCCTTCACTACATTATTGTATTTACCCTGGACTAAGATTACTAAGTCGTCTGCATAGCCCAGTGCTTTATACCCATTATGGTCTAATTACAAGGTTCCATAACAGAGGGGATACAATCCCCTCTGAGGACAGCCCCTTGATACCTGTGCCACGACTTTTCCCCCATAATGCTTGTATATATCAATCTTCCCTAGTAGTGGAGCTACTACGGATTGTATTTCCAGATACGAAACAGGTTCCTATGTTGAACTTGAAGCCGATTGTCGCCGACAGTCCTATGAAGCTCCCTGTGGAATTGTTATCTTCTAGCTAAGTCTGTTTGAACAGCTTTTTGAAGTAATTGTTCTATTGAAGATATTGAAGTAGATATAGTTAGTGTAAGATTTTAAAAGATTGACATATTTCATCGCAGATTTTTATAGACTTATAAAAGAAGAACAATAAGTGGTGAATTGTTTTATCATATCTCAAATAGATTAGGCAACGTTTTCTAACAAAAGCTCCCAGACCCCGATAAACATATTAATGAATCTTATAAACCTTCTCCTTGAATCACTACGTCTATTGATGGAAACTTTAGGTAGTTTTTGAGTTTATCTCATTCAGACAAACAGACAGATATGACAGTGGACTTTATTTTATGATATGCAGAGGTAAAAGTTTCACGAGGAAATATTGTCTCAGATATTGAAGAACAACTAGAAATGGCTGAAACCCGTTGCAACACTCTCAAAGATCAATTGGATTACATGAAGCAGATATACGGCGTAAAAAAAGGAGTTTCCAAATCTCGAAAAATATCCAACATATCAGGAACACAAAAATTGTCAGGTATGTCTGTTCGACAAACCGTAACCGAATTATGAAGTCGAAGTGAAAGAAAAATATTATGTTTGCTTTTCTCTACCTTTGCAAAGTATTTTTTATAATTTTTTCCAGATGATGATCTTACACTATCATCGGCTTCAGTACCTTCCGTCGAAACCAAAGTAGTACCGGTAAGGCAAAGTTCAAACGCTATCAGTACTGATAATACAGGCGCTGCAGTAAGAACTATCAACAATATCCTGAACGGTATAACTGATTCAGTGAATAGACTTTCAGAGCTTCATGTTCAAATCAGCGAAACACCTAGAGTTAGAGTTTTGGGTACTGGTTCAGCTTCACCTCGTAAGCTCTCTCCGATGATTTCGCCATTTTGAAATGATAATTTCTTATAACTTTCATATTTCAGACCAAACAGTTGAAGACACTAGTACAAAAACCAACCCTATCATCAAAGAATCTGAGGAATTCCAAGTTCCAAATAAGAGCACTACAGGAATCAGTACCAAATCCAAAAGTATTAAAAGAAAATTGAAGGAATCAAAGGTCAACGCTAAAAAGCCTCCAAGCCAAAAGTCTCTCAGCCGAAATATTAAAGCTGACAGGAAAATAAAAACCAATGCAGCGAGAGGCTCCGTTATTGACAAGACAAATTCTGCTGTATTATCGCAGAGAAAGGATATTTTAAATACTTTCAAAATAAAAACACAAGGTAAGATATTTTATAATTCTTTGTATACTGGAAATTACTTTTATTATATGTATACAGTGGATAAAAGTGCATCACCTTATTTGTCAGGTTTTTTCAGTGGCTCCAAAATTGTAGTAGAAGTCATTCAGAGTATTTGGGTGACGTGTATTATCTCAGAAAAACTGTACTGATCCTGAAATACAAAACCATTGTATCTTTCCATATGTGTGAAATCATATTAGGATAACCTCATTTCTTTCGAGAGATGTAGATTCTTAACGTTTTGGTGATAGTAAGGACGTAATGCAGATAGAATTACTTTGCACGTGGGTCATTCAAATTGAATAGCCCCAATACGTCACAGAAAGACATCATCTAAGTTTTTTTTCAAGTATGAGAAGAAATTCCTAATTTTTTAAATTTCTGATTGAGTTTTATACGTTTTTATGTGAACGCAGATGTCTTGCGTTGCTGCTATGACCTCCATGAGGAACATACTGGAAATGTTTGTGTGATGTAATTCTATATCCTTTATACAAGAAAAATAGTGTTTTCAACAAAACATTGTGAAAGCATACTGTACATTCAAAATATTAGTTTTGTTGTTATTGAAAACATAAGCTTTCAAGGCAAAAGTAATGCGAAAAAGATATTGTTCGTGAAGAGTTAGAAATTTGCCATGATGTTGAAAATGATAAGCTCAAAGTCAATGATGTAGTTTGTACGAAGCTTTTTCTACTAGAAACTGAAATGAGTAACTCAAGTTTTATATTGGTTCACAAATTTTGTATAAATTTTAATATTTATAAATACTGTAGGATTAGTTACCAAAATATAACAAAATGCGCAACTGGAGCCACCTGTCTAGAACTTCTATTACATTGTCTGTTCAGCTCCAAGCTTGTTTCATCTGATAGGTTAAAGGGTACTCATATCTCCAAGTTTAAAATATAATTAAAGGTGAATTGTAATGAAAATATGTCTGAATTATTACATATATAATACATACAAAATGACATACATAATATGTATGTATGCATTACGAAACTGAAAGGATGAGAGACCTACGAAGAATAGGCATTTGCAGTTGTCTTAGAAGGCATGAAAAAATGTTTGAGATAAAATGGCAATGCATCGGATGCCAAAGCAATAGCAAAAATCATTCTTACAATAGAACCAGGACTATATGTGCATATTAAGAATGAAACAACTGCATCAGGATTTTGGACAAAGCTACAGAAATTGTTTGATGACACATGCTTTACTAGATCGGATTGCTGCGAAACCTGAATTCAATCCGACGCGAAAATTGCGAGTCCATGGCACAATATGTGCAATAGTGAAATCAAGCCAGTGGTTCAAAAACACCGACTTCGAAATAAGTGAATAGTGGGTTAGATCTCTACTTTTGGCTGGATTGCCCGAGAAATTTTCGCAGATGATCATAGCTATTGAGCATTCCGGCATAGACATAACGGCCGATTCAATCAAGTTGAAACTCATAGACATGGGTGACTCGAGTGAAATTAACAACGCAATGCCAATGGGCATATACTGGTAGAAATTGGCAAACCCAGATACACGATGGAAAATGTATGAGTCAATTATTAGTAACTACAATCGTCTACAGTCATCTTCAGATTACATGTTGCTGATGACTAGAAACTGTTTATAGGTCTTTTGAGAGCGTTTTCCTTTCCCTTCTCTGTTCTCGGTTTTCCAGTTCAGTACGCTGTAACTCCTTTTACCGTTTGTTCGAGGGTTTCCAAACGTAGGTAACATCAGTACATCAGAAACGTCAAAGTCAAACATAATGTGTTATAAGTGTAAAAAGCTGGGCAACTACAAGAATCAATGCAAATTTGTAAAAAAAAACAGTCAAATGCCTTTAGTGCTATTTTTCCTAGCATTAGATTCAACACTAAGAACTGGTAGATTGATTCAGATGCCAGCATTTTTATGATAGCAAAAAATAGTTGGCTTGAAAACGTGTCAAAGCAGCCACTTGTTGACAACATTGTTATTGCTGACAAATGCACGATTTCTGTGGATTTTCGTGGTGACACATAGATAACTACCATAGTAAACAACACAGAATATGACATAAATGTCACGTGCCAATGTTAAAACAATAATTTCACATTATTAGTCAGTTATATTTTTGTTAAGTGGGAATGTAGAATTATTTATTAAAATATACCAAAAAATAAGCGACTGGCGCCACGTCTTGATATTGTATTACATGGTCTGCTGTTCTGTGAATAAAAGGAAGGTTTAGTTTGTTCTTAGCCTTATGGTTGTTTCATTTAATTAATACATTTTTCAATCACAATTTGTAATTGGAAAAATCAAACATCAGTAATATATACGTTGATTAATAAAATTCAATTCAATAATAACATCATGTACATCATGTATTTTATTAAATTATTTCATTGAAGTTCAATCAAAGAGTGAACTGTGAACTGAATTATTTTCGAGAGAAAGAAAAACAAATGGGAAAAATCAGTTTCTCATAATTTGAGGTTATGTTGAGAAGATTGTTCATCTTCCTTTTTTATAGGCCCCAGGAGGTCAAATTTACCTAAATATCATTGTAATACATTCTCAAACCCTGGACACCATTCCCATTTTACCATTTCCATTAATTTCGAGTTCAGTTTATGTTTTCTCTATCTCTTATAAACCAAAATGAATTTCAAGACAGTCTTCGCCTGTTGAAAATGGAAAACCAGCAATCAAACATGACCAAAAGAGGAATCAAAATACAAATGACGGTGATGAATTTTTCATAGTGGATAAGAAACGGAGTACCTTCCTATTGCTTCCTAGAAACTAATAGTAATGGCATAATATCTGGAAATACAATAATATTTGTGGTGGCGCAATGCAGCCAATAACCCAATAAAAATATATTCGTTATTTGTTCAGTTTGGATTTATTGACTAGAACACTTGTAATAGGAACTAAATATTATTTGTAATCACGCAATCACGTTGATTTGTTTTAAAAATGTCGTTTACGAAATGAAGTGAAACGAAAAATCTGCTTCTTGAATGCCTTCATGGCATTTTCATTAACAAAACATGCGTGGAGAAACTAAATTCGTCGTTTTTGCGCAATTAAAGCATAAATACTTCTTAGATCACTTAAAAAAACCATTGGAAATGCATGTTCCTTATTATTGTCATTATTGTTTTATATTACCTATCGTTTGCTTTTCTAGAAAAACTTGTAGAAATTTACCACAACAAGGAAGCCAAAAGCAGCGATTCCGATGAAGGAAACAACAAGAGCAGAGAAAAGAGTTCTAAGCAGCAATCAACCGTCATGACTGCTGAAGATGTTCCTCCCCTGAACATTCCCAATCAAAAAACTAATCGATTGTCTAATGAGAATGTGAAATGCAGTAGTGAAGGAGTCAGACAGCATATCGACCCCGACTGCTATTACGATCCACCAGAAGCTCCAAGAACTGTTCAAAGTTGCTGCTATAGAAGTTATGAATTGCCAACTATAGCTTCCAAGATGAAACAAGTTGCCAAATCCTATCTACATACCTTCAACTTCAAAGTAAATAGGTTTTATCCATTATATCGTTTTATATCCGGTATGTTACGAGTTTGTCTTATTTGACCCACAATCCAAAACATCGAAAGATGTTCACTTATCATTATTTTACCTTTTGAGTTATCCAAAATTTATTATAAAATAACAAGTGTTTCATGACATATTTGGGTTTGTAAAATATTCTGCAGAAAGAAATATCGGTATAAGCTCTTTCCAGCCTTCTAATTCTCCGAAATGTACGTAGAATGGTACTACCTAATAATTTTATTTTTCCATCTGACTATGATTGGAACCAGTATTTCTTCTAGCATGTAGTTAACATTACTGTTACAAATAAAAGTGGTAAAAAACATAGAAAGTTTCAATTCTCTTTTCTTTCCTATGGAATGGTTTTGTTGAATAATGTGATGGGCGACTGCTGATTTTTCTGGTCCTACATATTTTAGGCGTAAGTGTTCCTTATATCTTATTTTAATAGATATTTTTATCTTTCCATAATATTTTGCATCGCAGTCCTTACATTTAATTTCGTAAATTCCAGACTTTTCCGAATTCTCGACTTGGTCTTTTGGAATTCTTGATGTATGCAACTTGTTTTAAATACCGTCTTCATACCTACTTCCTTGAAAATCTTTCCAAAATTATTCGTGTATTGGTGGGACGCAACTAAGATATATTTATCTTAGTTTTCGTCGTTTCTGAAATTTGAATTTTTTTTCATTCTCAACTCATACTTTTTTTTCCTTATACTCCTATTTCCTGTATTGTCACTTTTTTTGGAGTTGGGATAGATCTCCAGTAATATTCACTTAGTATCTTGTTGTCTAACGTGCCAGAAGAAATATCCAGTTTCAGCAGTACTGCGAAGTATTTTCTTCTCATTTCAAATACTATAATTATTAGCTGACAGCAACTGGTCTAATTTCACATTAACGCCAGAAACCCATTTATCATATACTACATAAAAGTTGTGGATAAAAGATTTGCAAGAAACATCCAAAAAAATGTTGGTTATGCTGTCTCAAATATCTTAATGAATGGAAACTAACTGTTGTAAAATAAGCATTTGATACCAAGAAATACTAAAAATACATTCAAAGTGCCTAAGACATAATTCCCAATGTCATTGATGACAGCTTGAAACAACCCTGAATGGTATTAGGTCACGAGTTTCGATGCTCTTTTAATTGCATCCAGCTGAGAAAATTAAAATTGTCAGCAGTTTATATTTTATAGTAAACAAACTTTCATGGAATAATAATACATTTTCTATAATACGCATGAAAAAAAATATATTGTTTCAAACCATTCGAACTTTCTCACTTCAGAAAAGTTTTAATTTTCCACAAAAAGTAATGGATATTATACTAGAGGATTTTTCAGGCTATACCATTTTGTGCAGCGATTTCAACCAGTCCCAGTCACAACATTGGGATAAACATTCAACAAGTCATGAATATCATCAAAAATAGACATCCAGTAAACGGAATTTCCCCGACTCTAGCTCATAATATAGGATTAGCAGCAGAAAAACTGAACAGTAGACCACTATCAGCTTTGGTATCGACAATAAACTCAAAGACGTGGTAAGTCTATTGAAACGTAGTTTTCACTCATGGCACATGCAACTTCATTCAAAATTTGCTTTTGGCACCAATTTCTGTTTCATTCTAAATTTAAAAAACAAAAATATATAGTGACTCACATTATGTATATGATATGTTTCCCAGAAGATAAGTAGAGGGTTCTTTCTGAAAATGTCAAAAAAAACAAGAAAAAAGTTTTTCCTAATACAAATCATAGCCCATTTCCTAGACATTTCAGCGGTTACAAAGAGGGTTGTAACCGATTGAAATCACAATAAAAGAACACAACCAGTTATAAATAATTTTTTCTCTTTTTTTAAGGATACTTGTCAAATGTATAACTTAACGTTTACTAAACCAAACGTTAAATCTTCTAAAACAAATGTTAATTCATCTGAGCCAAATAATTCAAAATATCACAAACATTTTTAGGAAAGGTTGGTTTGCTGTTTCATTTCGAAAGAGTTTCGCTTTGTTAACGGTGAGATGTTCTTTCTCTTATTTTTCTTTTCTCCCATATGTTAAGACTAAGCTATGTGTGATATACAGTTGTATATCGATCGAAGCAGGAATTTATGCTGCAGTCAAAAATCGAATAAAGCTATTGGTGAAACAATCCCATTTGATGCGGATTTCACCAGTCACACTATATACTCGTCATAACAATTACGTTCTTATTGTATCCTTCTATACATAGTAATGGACCGAAAGTTCGTCCAAGCACCAATTACCCATTCAAATGATAATCTTTCACTGCTACTGCTTCGTTGAATGAAGCTATTACTTCAATTTCGCAATATCCTCAACATATTTTTAATATTTGATACTGAAAGGTAGAATCTAAACATTTGGCGAATATTGAATCGAAAACAAGCACTGCTTCTAAACTCCAGAACTGAAACACTCTTCCAGGTGTATATTTTATCAACCAAGAAATGAACTATACGAACCATAGTAGTCAATGCTGAGCAGTGCTTATCCTGAAAATGCACAGAAAGCTAAATATTTTATGCATCCAGATATCGAACAGATCAATACATTTCTCTGATGGAAGTAGTATTTTATTAACACGCTTTTATTAGCTTCACCTGTATGTATGTATGTATGTTTGTTTGTTCGTTTGCTTGTAACTCTCAAGTTCGGGATTATTGACATTACTGCTTGATCTATTCGCGGGCAGATGGCGCCATACGTAACCTCCTTGATATATCGACATTACTGCTTGATCTATTAGCGGCCAGATGGCGCTGTACGTAACTTTGAAATAATTCGAACTCACTTTACAGGTATTTCTTCATTTGAAAAAAATTTTTTATTAACACGCGCTTGCTGCCTTTTTTGTAAGCATCCTTTGCACGCCTGCTGCCTTGGGCTTGGTAGCTGATTTTCAAGCTCCCTTTCAGGAATCGGAAAATATCAATGGTCATTTTTGTAAACAATATACAGCTGATTATTCCCAAAGTTTAGATAAAATAAATATAGTTTATAAAGACTAAAAAACGCGCTTTCATAGCATACGAAACAAAAAAATTAAAAATAAATATAGTTTAAAAAACTGAAGAACACACTCCTAAAGAACATCGAACTGAATAGTTGAAAATATTTTTTTAAATAAGCTTAAAACAATAACCAATGAAAAATATTAGTGTTATTGTGAAAAAAGCGTGGGTTCTTTGTGCCATATTTTTGTATAGCTCATTTAAAAAAATATTTTTAACTTTTTAGTTCGATGTTCTTTAAAAGCGTGTTTTTTTGGTTTTTTAAACTATGTTTATTCGTTGATCAGTTCCATCACTTTTGAAAAAGATTGATTAAACGGTTCGCTCCTAATGAATGTTGAAAATGGTCCAGTACAATCTTTGGATTTTAATAAATATAAATCCTTGAACAACAATTTAAACAATGTTCTCATGAGATATTCACAAAACCATTTTATTCAACTTTTCTGAGTAATTCATTAATTATGTGAAGATTCAAATGTGGTACCGTAGAAGTACAATCAAGCATCATGGTTTTGATGTTTGTATGTCGATAGATTTTCATCTCAAATTATTATTAATAAGTGGAAATTTCCAAAAATTATATGTTTGCCCGAATTTTGATCGATTGAGCTTGATAAAGGAGGATTTGTTGAAAATTATATTTCATCGGTTTCAGGCATTGAAGGAAATAATTTTTGAAAAAGTTTCAGTTGACAATAATAATAGAACTTCCAAATTTCAACTGAAGGGTCTTCCGAACTTTGACAATTGATAACGGTCATCTTGTTAAAAATTGTTTCACTAAAATGGGTGTTCGGGCAACGTACCGCGTGTTTCACCCATTTTATAGTCGCCGTAATCATCCTACCGGGAGGACTGTTCGCAATATGGTGGATAAATTTGAGTCCGTTGGTTCAGTAAACGAACGACCAACACCCGCACGTCGACAAAACGCAAGATATGCCAAAAACAACACCGCTGTTTGTGAGAGTGTGCAGGAGAATCCAAGACAGTCTATTTCACGTCGCTCACAAAGAATCGGCCTTTCGCAGACAACTTGGCGACTTGAGCCTGCTCCCGCACAGAACTACACTGAACCAGGAACTGAAGGTAAACGACCATAGTCACTGAGGTATTTTCGCTGAATGGGATCTGGAGCAGTTGGTAACTGATCCTAATTTTCTTTGAAAAATCTTCAACGATGAGGTCCATTCTTGGATGAATGGGTACGTGAACAAACAAAATTGATGAATGTAGGACATTACATTTCCACGTGAGATCCAAGAGCGTCCAAAACATCCCGAAAAAGTCACTGGTGTGGATTTTGGGCTGGCGGTATCATCTGTCTATGTTTCTTTGAGAACAACGTTGATCAGCCCATCATTGTCAACGGCAAGCACTATAGGTCGATGATTACCAACATCTTAGCCCGAATTGGGCTAAGATGTTGGTAACAGGACGGTGCTCATGCCACATTGGATATTCTGCACGAGCGATTTGAGGGCATGGTCATCTCACGTGTGGTGCGAGGTCTTTCGATTTGACCAATTTGGATATTTTCTTGTAGGGTTTCCGTAAGTTGCAGGTATATGCGAATGAGTCACAAACCACAGCAATCTTCAAACTCAATATTACCCATACCATCGGTCAAATTCAGCCTAATTTATGCACCAGAATCATGGAAAATTGGACGTTTCGGATGCGCTCCATCCAGAGAAGCAGTGGCGAACATTGGAACGATATTATATTCCACACAAAATGGCATGAAAAGTTCTTTCAAACGAATAAAAAATTTCGATAATGTCACAAACTCTTTGTTTCATTTAAATTTAAAGATAGGATACGCTTGATGAAAGACCCGTTATATACGTCATTTTCAATAAAAAAGGTATTTGTAAAGAGCCCTATATGATTATAGGTACTATATTTAGAATACATAAGTTTGAATCGGAAGATGTCAAATGAAATAGTTATCTGGTGAAAATAAATACGAGAAATTATCAACAAATTACTGTCGTTTTTAACAGTTACAGATCCTCCCAATGTCCTCTATCCAAACCTTCTTTGAACTACCAACAACTTCAAGATATGGCAAAGAGTATTCCGGAAGAAACTGCAGAGGAGGTGGAGGAGGAGATTGACTCTCCAGAAGTGAGGACAATAGTCATAACAGGTCCTTCTGGTGATATGGAAGTGAAAAATAGAGTTGTACCAATTTGGGCAGCGGATCCAACTCAATCAGAGCAGTGCACGTGTATATCTCAGACCGGAAATAATATTCAACATGTTGCCAACAAGTACAAGAGGAACGGTTCAGCCATGACGTCATTAACAACTGTTTCACATGTATGTTCACCAAATTTCATAGATATAACAGCTGGCCCGGCATATAAATTATTTCTATAGAGTATCAAATTTGATGCCAATAAAAAATAAATCCTCAAACATTTTTGGATAGTCACCTTGATCGCCAATCGACGATATTTATTAGAATTTGTATTGATAAGTAACGAGTTATTATTAAAATATATAAGGAATTATGTTATAGGAAAATGTGGTATTGAAAGACTTCATTTGCGTTCCTCCTACGCCATCGCATTTGCTATTTTTATAAAGTAAAAACATAGCAAGTCATTCTCTCTCAATTATTGTATTCGAGGATCAAATAATTTGCGTAAATATTGTGAAAAAAAATGAGAAAAAATGTAATTTCATGAAAAGTGACATTTTGTTACCTGTCATCAGAGATAAAATGTCAAGCTTTTTCCCCATCAGAGATAAAATAAATATTTTTTGTGTAAAATGAAAATTCACCTCATTTTTTTAACGGGCAGCATACTATTAGCTTTTTGTAAAGACAATATTTTGTGATGCTCAATTTTTCTTGTTCAATTCTACATTTGAAATGTTAAATCTACTTTCAGAAAGATAAGCGCTGGGGAAGATTCCAGAAAGGTAATAAACGAGGGACCACAAAACGTCCTCACTCTCAATGTGACGGTTATATTCCTGTCAATGAAGAAATCCATGCAGATCCACAGGAGCACCCTCTACAGGGAAAAGAGAAAAATCTGAAGGAAGTTCTCACTAACCTTCACAACGAGTTTGAAACTCTCAATAAGTATAAATATGTTTTATGAATTCTGATTTTATTCTTACGCTACAAATAGAATATTTGAATTGGAGGGGTTATATTTTTAGAAGTGATTAATTTCTGGGAAAGGAAGTTTTTGGCTTTCTAGTACTCCATTTTGATACAAAAAAGATGAGGGAATCTTCCAAAGAAAGGGAGGAAGTAATCAATTTGAAAATAAGTAACTCTATAACTGGATGTATAGAGCATGCAAAGAAGTAACTTCCAGACACAAACTGAAAGAAAGTTCTCCTGAAACAGCTACTTTCATATAAACATTGAAGTAAACGAAAAAAAAAATGTTTTCGAAAGAAATACTTTTCTCTACTCAATTTGTATATCAAACATTCGTTATGGAATAAAATCAGATATCATTCATACGAGTTCTACTTTAAATGAATGGTAACAAATTGCACTTACATGGAACACTGTCATCCTCACTGGTATACATCGATGTTTCGTCGTAAGACACTTACCCTAAGGCTCTTCAGTACCCAATTGTATTTTCTATAATGTAATCCAATTAGGTCCTGAAGAGCCTTAGGGCAAGTGTCTTACGGCGAAACATCGATGTATACCAGTGAGGATGACACTGTTCCATGTAAGTGCAATTTGTTACCATTCATTTAAAGTAGAACTCATGTAAATGATATCTGATTTTATTCCACAACGAATGTTTGGAGTACAAATTGAGTAGAGAAAACTATCTTCTGTATAATTCAGTGGTCATATAAAAGTATTTGTTTCGAAAGAATGTTGTTCTTTCGTGAAATTCAATGTTTATATAAAAGTAGCTGTTTCAGTAGAACTTTCTTTCAGTTTGTGTCTGAAAATTACTTCCTTTCTGTGGAATATTCCATCATCTTTTTTGTATCAAGATGGAGTAGTAGAATGCCAAAAACTTTCCTTTCCAAAAAATAGAATATGTTAGTGACAATAAGGGTTCCTAAAAGAAGCGAAAAAAATAAAAAATATGAAGTCCTTACAACTATAGCTATAGTTTTCAAAGTTTAAAAAATAACGTAGGTACTGTGTTTCATGAGAGTATTACACATTCTCCCCGGCTCCCATGCCAAATACTTGACTTTTAGAGGCAACTTTTTTATATCTGGGACTACATTATTGCAATTTTCGTAGGAATATGCAACTTTTTGAAAGATGAAATACTCGGTTGAGTACTTCTTGAGTTTATCGATTATAAAAACAAGCAAATATTTTCTCTCTATAATACCTGATTGATTTAAAAATAGCAGCTTGGCACTTGAAATTCATTTAAACAAATTTCGATTATATCTCTAAACATATTTGCATTACTGTCTTCAGAAAATATACATTATTGATGAATATTGACTTAATTGTTTTAATATGAAATGAAATTGAACTGGGATGAGTAAGTTACGGCGACTTAAAATTTCCTTGGGATCTGTATATTAACTATGATTCAGTGGAATATTGACTAATCATTAATCAGCAATTAAAATGTGTCCCAACCATAAACTTCATAAGGAAGCACAGATGGGCCATGTATTTGTATTACTTTTTTCTTGGAAAGTCCGAATTTAATCTTTATATTTCGATATTTAAATAATATATTTGATATCTAAGTTTGTAGGTAAGCTGGATGGGAGGTAACTAAATGAACAGAGATGCCAACTATAAAAACTTGAACACTGGAGATTATAGAAATTATCGGGGTTGTCAAACTTACAAATTCAAGAGTGGAGACCTTCATAAATCGAGTTGCTCGTTTAGGGTTATATATTTTGGGTTTTTAATTGATGCAATAACTTCCATGTCTTCCACCAAACTGATTTTTTCACTTTATTACAAGTGTGTAGGATTTTGAGGTTATCTTTACTTATCTTGTGTTATGATTCTTGCAGATGTTCATACATTGTAGATTTTTTGTCCAAACAGACGTGTTCACGGAGCCTTACGTCAAAACTTTGGCCTGTAGAAAATGCTCTGCAATGTATATGTTACCGGCCAAACCTGATGTTAGGCCAAACTAGTTTTACCTAGGCTAAACTAGTTTATCCTATATGCGATCGGATAAACCGGTACAGACTAGGCGAAAGGGGTCTGTCCTAAGGATGATAGGAGAAAC
>WOGN01004916.1:0-13651 GCA_015342105.1 Leptinotarsa texana | reverse complement strand
ATTACTCGCGTAGGCTTCGCGGATACATTCTCGATGAGTCATGTGTTTTCTCGCTCTGTCAGGGCCGGCTTCAGATTCATTACAACTTATTAAGTTTTTTGAACCTACGCATAGACGTTTAGAATGTTTAAATCTCATTAGCTGCATCGTCCTATATCTCATGGGGAATTCATGTACAAAAGGGGTTGAGACAATGGTTGATTTGTTAAACAAGAGATAGCTACGAATCATTGTTTTCCAAATTATGCTGAACTTTAGATTATGTGAAAAAATGATAGTAAAAGCGATTTGTTTACCTTTCACTTTCAATAACGTTCCATCAGGTCCGGGTACAGCATCTTTTGCCAAATAAAGAGTGATGATAGTAGTCACTGCTAAATCATTTTGCATTAGCACCCAATTATTGATTTTTCCATCTGCAGCAACAGAAAAAAAGTTGAGTTCTCCATCGGGCAAATCGGGTGCCCATTTTACCTAAAATAAATTATCATTATGATGATTTCATGGTCAATAGGACTTTGATATTAAATTTGATGAAACATCATAGTATGATGCCCTCACAAATATTTTTGAAGTGCTAATCTTTATGAAAGATTAGAATTGGTTGACTTTCTGCTAGGAACGCTGTAAATTTTGTTTTCCGGTACATTTCGTTTTACGGTACAAAGTCAAATTCATAATAAAAAAAACGACAACTATAGTATATTGTACGATTTCGGCAAAGTGAATTATTTGATTAGCGACTTATTCAGGTCCATTCTAGTTTCGGAAATAGGTTGGGTATTCTTGTGCTCAATAACCAATAAGTACGTTAAGTAGTAGAGAAAAAACTTGATTTCTTCGCTAATATATGGTGGTTTCATATTTTCATGTTTCTGGTATATTATTGAAATTCAATCAATTCATTTATTGATGATGTTATTTCAGACGTCTTAATGTTTGACGTTTTAACTTTTAATTTTTATTTTTTGTTAATAATTTTTAATTTTTATTTTTCACCTTTTATTAATATTTCAATTTTTTTTGTTTGGTTGTTGCTTGTATGTTATTCCAGTTTTTTGTTTAATACAATGTTTATTTTCGGTTTATCTTATTAATTTTTTAATTGTTTTTTCAGGGTTTTCAAATCAATTTATATTATATTAGATAATGGAAGTCCGAACTGATGAAATCAAAGTTTATCTTGGTTGACAGCAGGAAGTCAAATAACGTATGCTCTATACTTGAAAGGCTACGATATAAAAAGTTGTGAATGAATTATCGCCTTAGGATATTTTCAGTAATTTTTTATGATCATCGAAGCTATCCTTAGTGTGTATTATGGAGGTTGAATCAGTTCAGTACTTATCATTCATGAAGAAAACTCTAGTTGAGAAAAATATACAATAAACCTCCACAAAAAGTCAAAAATTCTGAGAAGAATTGTGTTTAGATAAATTAGCACAAAGGAGAAACATTAGATTGGAAAAGTGGGTATTCATAGTCGGAAAAATACATTTGTTAAATGCTTCAAAAATCTTCATTATTTCATGGGATGATCAATTGCTATGATTGTAAGAATAAGTAACTGAAAAACTACTACTGAAAAATAATATGCCGACGCCTATGTCGAGGCGGGAATTCCTTCTCTGTGCTGTTCCAATTGGTACTGGAAATACTATAACAATAAAATTATCGAGTTTACTTTGTTCAACAAATCTCTCTTTCAGCGCAATTCAATAAAGCAGTTTCCGATATAAAAACGGTGTGCGGTTTTTCTGTGCATTCCGATAGAAGCGAGGTTTTTAAACATATTTTAACGAGGATCCCTGTGGTAGGCAACCATGGAAGTACTGAGTTTAAAGGTGGCCCTAAACGATCAATCTGCTTGATCAAACGATTGAGACAATTGATTGATACCCGCTTCAATCAACTGTAATGAACCCTTCAATATTTTGATCAAAACCTTCTCACCAGAAATGGGACCAGTACACACTTGTTGTTCGTTCGCTGCTGGTTCATTTCGGTGAGCAATGGTTTCGAACACGGATTTGGCCTTCCGCTCCCACATATTGGTTGCCCTCAAGCAAAAAAAAAACAACAGAAAAAGAAACGACGGTGGTCGAAGGAGTGGTACATGGTAATGATTCAGTTTTCATTTTTCTGTTGTAATAGTCCTTGCTCTTCACTTTACATAATTCCGTACAATCGCGATATAATTCAATCAACAGGTTAATGAACTCCCGCTCAGAGTTTTCGGAAAGCTCACAATGCTTGACGAAAATTGCCCTAGACGGTCAACTCCCTCCTTCAACCGCTTAAGTCATTTGAACTTTCTATCAATCAACATCAAGCCTCGCTTCAAGCGTCAAACAGGTTCCTACACGGTCAATCACGCTTGAGTCAATCGATTGACTCAAGTTTTTGATCAAAATGATTGACAAATAACACTTTTAACATTTGAATGAGAGAAGATATAAAGTTTGAATAGAATTTTTTTTGTTTCATAATTTAATGATTTGTATTACTTCCTACTTTACTATGAGATTGTTACTAAACAAAATCACAAATATGCCATACGTGTTTCGCTATACAATAGCTTCTTCAGGCGTGTATAGACACGAGAAGGATGATTAAACATTTCATTATTATGTATCATAATATCACTAAGATGCTCTCTCCGTAAGTTAGTTAATGTGAATATCTGTCCTCTAGTCGGTTTTAAAAGGTATAATTTATAAATACATTTTATTACCTTGTGTTACGTTGGCAAAAGTTCACTGGTTCTAATGGAGCTCATTTCGATTGAATTGACTAAGTATTCACTGAGAGATCACAGTTAAAAAACACAGTTCATAAAAACCGACAAAACATTAGAAACAACCTAATACATGTATTCTGGTCAGCTCTATGTCAAAGAATATTTTGGAGTCCTTCAATTTTATTTCTTTTGGTATGGGAAAAATCATAATATGAGAATGTTTTGTGTCCAAGGAAGGATGCATTTTTTAGAAATGAATTCAGCGAAGCTATCAATTTTTATATCAAAATATTTCACATCGATTGTTTTTGATTTAACAATTTTTTGTGTATGATTTACAGGAATATCCACAATTTGAAAATTATGTTTTACTCAATGGAAATTTCCTTTCCGGAATTCCACAATATATGAATTTATCAGATTTTTATTCTTGCCTGTAATTATTGTTGTTGTTGATAGAATACTTTCATTGACCATCCCGAAACCATTTGAAAAATAGATATTCATGATCCTACTATTATTTATGCTATTTTCATTCAGAATATTGATATTTATATAACCACAACCAAACAATCAGCATTCATTTCATTTGAGTTGTATAGTTTTTTAAGCTTGAATATTCTACTTTTATTGAAAGAGGTCCATATATTCCAGATAACAATGAATTTTGGAATTCATTGTTATCTGGAATACATACAAGTTCAATCTCGTCTATTTTATTCTTAATCGATCTTGCATTTATATTTAGGATTGTTAGGCTATTTAAAACATGTTTGTTGTTCCATTTTTTTGTTTGTTGTTCCATTTTTTTGTTTGTTGTTCAATTTTTATTATCTGTAACAACAAATTAGACGTAATTTGTTACATATATTTCGAGTTGTTCCAAATACTTATGGAGTGAACATTTTCTATCACTAGCTATATGGCTAACAAGAAATATTCGATTTATATATTTGGTATAAATGATTATCTAACAATAGAACACCTTTGTGAATTTCGACAGTTCTTTATGGTATGATTGAATACATAATACTGAAAACATCTGGTTATTTTGAAATTTTCATTATAGAAGTTTCACAGTAGAAATATTTTCATAATATTTTTATGCATTTCATTTTTTCCAATACAACCCCTGAAATTTTGAGAAAAATGATTTAATATTCACTTCAGTTTATTCCAATAAAAATCCAAAATGTTTACCGTTCACTTCTTGGTTTACAAACTTATTTCTTACACTACGAAATGTTCCTGGGGTAATTTCGATGTGTTCACGAGGTCTAAAATGAACACTATATACATGTCAGGCATCCCCGCGAAAATATCCAGAGGCGCCATATCAGGGGAGTTAGTAGGTCTATCTAAAGGACCACGTTCGCTCATTAACCGATTTGGATAATTTATAAATCCAAATCAGTTTTCAACTGATGTTTCTTTTCAGCAACGTGAGCTACATTCTCATTATGAAAGGCTGGTTGTAAAGTGTCTAGATGACAACCGTCGATAGGCATACGTGGTATCTTAGAAAGGTCCACTAAGTCACTCGATATCAAGTTCATATCAGAGCTTGTGGATACAAATAGGTGTTTGCAATGGAATTACTCCGTTATAGTTAAACGAGGTATCACAATACACCCTTTCCATTTGAAAAAGGCAATTTGAAATAATGTATTTTTTAAGTAGTTAAAATGATGTATTATTTCGTAAATTTTGTCCGATTTTGATATATTGTCCCGTTACAAAGATAAGACGAGGGGGGACTATTTTCGTTCGCACAGTATAATGTAGAACCTTTTATTAGAATTGCGAGATAGCAAGAATACTGTACAAGTATTTCATGAATTATAGAGCGGTCAATAAGCCTGCATCGCTGCGATCCTAGTGGTTTAAATTGATGTCGAACGTTGGGAATTATTCGCACCAACAGTCTATCGATATTTTATGTAAAGTAGAAAATCAAGTACCTCCCAAACTATACCTCTATGTTTGTTTGTCACGTTGTTGCTTCTGTACGCTGGTTCTATACAAGTGGCTTGGACGTTGAATACTTGTACGCTGCCGTCATATAACCCAATTACGACCATATATGGATATTTGGGATGTGTATCAGCACACATGACAGCAGAATCAGTCATGCAGATGTAGTCCGGAAATGAAGGATTTTTTAAAGTGAAGAGGCAAACTGCTCCATCTGGTAATGGCTTCACGTAGTCCACTGAAAACATTGATAAACAATTAGTAGTGCTTGAAAAATTTGTTTGAATAAGAGCTGCAGGATGAGGGGTAAAAAATTCAGAAGCAACAAAAGTTGCATATAAAATTAGGGAATGCATTGGCATACATCGTTGATATCTGCTAGAAAAGAAGTGCATATACGATAATGACTAAGGGCCAGTTGTTTTACTATGCACGATATCAAAAATCATGACAAAAATGAAATTGCAATAGAGAAACACAGGGAATCTGGGGCTGTTGGGTTTGATATTTTTATTTATTGTGTCTGACATTTTATAAACTTGCCAGATTATCCTTGTACGTGGTTCTTTAGCTCTCTCAGAAACCATTGCTTATGAGAGGTAATTGATGGTTCTTTCTTGAATATCTTTACTTTATACTGTCTACACTCTCTATATATTATGTTGCGACGACCTACTGGCAACGGTTTGGAATCCAAGATTTTGTTTTGGTGACCAAATCACACTCACCTTTCCTTTCTACCTGGATTTCCGAACATTAGCTTCAATGCGACGATAATAATTTACATAACTCAGCTAAGAATACGACAGAACCGAACATAATAATGCCAGATTATATAAAAGTTTCGATTGTTGGAACGGATACCAAAATATGTCTTGGAGTAATCACATTACTGAATATAACACCCCGAACCCGGCTCTCCTGTTATCTAAATAGACGTTTTTTTAGGGCGAAACTCGAGCACTACATGAAAATTAGGAAAATTCTTAGAGCGCTCTTAGAGCGGTGCTTGTGCGAAAGTAGTTGAAATCAAATCCACTTGGAAAAACCGTTCTCAGGAAGTTTATTCCATATAAACGCCGTTCTCCAAATAAAAGAGTTCATAAACAGTAAAGTTTGAGGTGTACTGAGTTGAATCTCGAAACGATGAGCAGCCACAGTCCGTCACGTATTTCTGATATGTACTGTTCTTGGCTGAATCAAATGTGACAGGTCACTTGAACACTTCCCGTGAAACTATCTATAGAAGATAGACAAATCTCCAACTTTTCTTCGATGTTCCAGACTATCAAGGTTGCAAGTGATGGTAGCGTCTTCAGTCAGGCGAATGGATCTTTTTTGGATAGAATCCAGCAGCTTCAGGGTATGTTTGGAGGCGAAGCTCAATACATGAGGACAAATAAAGTCTGATTTTTATAAAACATCAAAGGTTGCTGAGGTTTGTACAGCTTTCTGATTCGGAACAATGTTCCAAGGTTTTGAGAAGCAGCTCTTGCTATTCTAGCGAGATGAATGTGCAAAGACAATTTGGCAGAATTGTCTGACCTGACATTATTATATCCGGTTCGGAAACATTTATCTTTTTGGAGAAAACCGATGCATGGGTTTTTGTGGCATTGAATCGAACCTGATTACTTTTTCACCCCGATGTGAAATTACTTCTAGATCTTCATTAGGATATTGAACCTCCTGTTGCCGGTGAAGATGTGGATCCGCAGCCGGTGTCCTGGAATCTAAATGGAATGACGAAACAAGTGTGCTGTCGTCAGTAAAGCAATATATTGGTTTCTTGGTTTTTCCCAATAAGTCGTCCCAACCCTCGTAAGAGGGTTGGAGAAAATATAGAACCCTGGGGAACACCAGCGTTGATGGTGAAAGTATTTGAGAGATCTCCATCGACGGCCACTAGCAGGAAACGTTCAATTAAAAATGATTCGACAAGTCATAGCATCGAAGTTTGGCCAGTAAATCTTCATGCCACACACTGTCAAAGGCCTTAGAAATACCAATGCAACAGCTCTTGCCTCTTCATGTTTCTCGATTGCATTATTCCAAAATATTCCAAACATACAATAGAAGGTCGCCTGTTGATCTTTGTTTCCGAAATCCATATTGATGATCGCTCAAGGTGTTGAAGTATTTCAAATATTTGAGGATATGATGGTTTACGGCTTTCTCCATCATTTTTGATATCACTGATAGCAAAGCGACTGTTCTATAGTTATTTGGATGAGTTCTCTTGCCCTTTCTGGGAATAGGCTGAACGGGAGCAATCTTCCAACAAGAAGGAAAACCTCTTTCTTGTAAGACAGGTTGGAAAGTCTGCAAAATACTGGTGTGAGTTCATTTGCGCATTTTTTAATTCATCAGGACCAGTCGCCTTCTTGATATTGAGCTGTTTCAAAATTCGCCTGACAAGACATTGTCGAAAAGAAATTTCCGGCACTGTGGATTCTAGTGTGGGAATAGTGAGTGGTTCTTTTCCCAGAAAATCGACTGTGGAGTGGGACGCAAGTTGTTCTGCTAGTAGATTTGCTTCTTCTATGGATGTTGTTGCAATTGAACCATTCGCATGCGTTAGTAGTATAATTGTGGATTTTGTAAAGTGCTGATTGACAGCTTTAGCTACCGATCCGTTCATTAGCTTCCGATCTAGACCCGTTGGGATTGACAAGCAGTTTATTCGCAATCCTCTGATTGTTAAGTTTTTTGCTTTTATTCATCCTAAGTTTGCAGCTGGTGCGAGCATTAACAAACCTTGTTTTTGGCATTGGGATTTTTGGGCCACTGTCGGCTGGCGATATTCTTGGAGGCGTCAGCTTGAACGCAATTTTTGTTGAACCAAGATTAGCTGTTAGAGGGTCGTTTCATTAAAAAAGGAATATTTGCATCCATAGATAATAGAATCAATTCCGTGACTTCAGAAGTACCTGTTGATGGATCTTTACAGCTGAAACAAACATCGAGCCAGGGGAAATTTCGGAATTGGTCTTGAAAATCGTCCCATTCAGCTGATCTGTAATGACAAACTTTGCGCTTCTTAGATTGTTTCCCAACATTTATCGCTAATTCACTTAACAATTAAATGAGTTTGTGGTCAAAAGATCCCAATGGAGACCTTACAGTGACTGTGTAAATTTCTGAATCGGTTATTATGTATAGATTCATAATAAGCAACTTCGCTATCGTCATCTACTGGGTGTCTTCGATAACTTAGTTGGTGCGTTTGGGTCACAATTTTCAATTCAGTTGTCAATTTATGTTTGCCTACCGCAAATGTATCTTTCATAATATATTACAGACGCTAATTTCTTTCGTGAATCACACCATCGGTAAGGTATCGCCAGCTTTTCATGCACTTGAAATAATATTCATTATTTGTGACTAAGCATCTCAGCAGTAATGATATCACTTCAAAGTTCACGTTTTACCTCGTCTGAATTTGATCTTAGTCTCCAAAATGTTTATTTTTGGTTGTTAAATCTATTCAGTATCATTTTTGGCGGTTTATAGCGCAAATCGATTGTACATATCTTATTGAATAACAATTAGCCAATATAGTTATTTCACACACACATTTTACTTGGTTCAAGATTAGCTATTGTTTTGCTCGTTAAGACTTTAGGATAATGTATACACCCAAGAGTGTTCTCAATTCATTCAGCATATATCTAATCTGAAACTCATTTTCTGTGAACAGAGTTGCCAGATGGAATATTCTGATAGGGATTCGCCCCTTTTCACTAATACGGTTTGCTATGACATTTGGTTTCCTTCAGTGATTTTAGCTGCGAAAAAGTTACCTTACTTCTATGTCTTTTTCACAAAATCAACTTAGAACGTATTCTGCAGATCATCTAACTTTCTTCTCATACAAGTATAGTACCGTCAAGAGTTGAAGTTTTTTTCTGAAAGAGTAATGAATCAACCTTTAAACATTATCTAATAATGAGTTTAACATTCGGGATTCTTAAACACATAATGTATAACCATTAATATAGTTATATTTGACTATTTGTCGTTTGAAATGTTATAGCATTATAAAAAATTGAAGCAACTGTGACTGGGACTGAGCGAAATGGGTTATTAGAAAAAATCATATGAAATATAATATATAATACACTTTTAATATACTCACGGAATCCAAAACATACTGCAAACATATCGTAATAATAAGGATTCCACTCAATATCGGTGACGGTACTTTTCTTTGTTTTATCATACGTGAACTTCCAAAGTGGCAGTAACGTACCTTCTTCCTCTCGAAATTCATCAGATGGGTCGTCCCAATATCTGTAATCTGATTTTAATAACATTTGTAATATGAGTGTGAGTTCTTTCTCATGTTGAGTAGCATGAACGCGAAAGCTTTGCTAGTCGGTCAAAATACAAGTCATAATAATAATATTTTCAGGACGTTGCCTTCATTTTTCAACTTTGTCAAATAGCGGTCGCTATGGGGGGGATGGGGAGGAGAGCCTCTCCCCTGCTTTTTCGACTTGGGAAAAAGTTGGGAAATTTTGGGCCGTAAAGATAGAAAAAATAATAGTAAAAAAATGAATAAAAATAAAAATGGGAGAAAAGAAAGGGAGAGGTAATAAGAAAAGGGAAAGAACAAGAGAAGGTTGGGATTTCCCAACATGCATAATTTGGAAATTCCATACTTTGAAATTCTGAGTTGTTTTAAAACTTCAAAAAAGTTTAATTTCTCAAGTAAGAGAACAATCCTGAACAGTCCACAAATTCTGAAGTGACAATTTTATAAAATTCCCAATTTTTCGCTGTTTTTTCGACTTGGGAAAGTTGGGAAATTTCGGGCCGTGAAGATAAAAAAAATAATAGTAGAAAATAATAAGCACAATATTATTCAAGTGTTGTTTCCTTTCATTTGTATTGAATATTCCTATACATGGTGGATATGCTGGAAGACCAGGGACCTTGGTCCAAAGTAGAATAATTTCCATTATTATTCTTATAATCATCATAATTTATTTTTATGTGTCCATACCCTAACGGGCATAAGCATTCAGCCAATCTTTGAATAGCTAAGTAAGAAAATTAATGTATAATAGTAGTAACTAATTCCTCGGCTTTCATTTCTTCGAAAGTTGGTAAATTTTGCTGGTGGAGTTGGGAAAATTTGGATACCCTTCCCCCTGGTTTTATCAAAAATTTGAAGTGAAGACCCCATTCATTCACACCAGTATCCAGATCCCGACCAGATGGTTCGGATTACCACTATTGAAATTGAAAACAACTCAGGGTGTCAGCATTGCTTCGAGCAAGATGGCGGCGTCAATTATTTACTAGAGGAGCTATTGAATAATATAGAAAGGGGGAGAGAGATCCATACAAATATCATCTGGAAAAACTTTGCCCAACTTTGTGAATATATTATTTTAATTAAGTTGTAACAAATTTGTTTAAAAATCATTCCAAGGAGTCACTGTAGAAAACAAAGAAATTATGACAAAAAATGCTTAGCTGTGTTTACATGAAAAATAAAACAACATTCCACAGTTTGCTGATATTGAATGTATGTATGGAGGATTTAAACGAAGTATAAATTATATTTTAATCAGAATTTTGGATAAGAAACTTCTATGACGATAGCACGAATTGACAAAACTGTGCATAACTGCATGTTTACTACATATTAACATTATGCGGGTACTTTGAATCCCCGTAAGACTTGAATTCACATATTTATATATTGTCAGTGAAAATTTTTCCATATTAAAATCAAGGTCAAATTCAAGATACCGTTGCTGACGTCACTAGCTTAGCATCGTTGCGTGAAAACTCTTGAATATGACTAACCTTTAGACGTGTATAAGATTCTAGTACCCTGATAGTGAAGTTTCCAGGATCAATGTCATATTTTCGTTCTTCGTTTAAATAACCTGTTTAGTCTGTTGGTTGAACAAAGAGGTGAGAGTAGTATATAAAAGGGTTTGCTACGGAAAATGTTTACTAGTATTGGAAAGATTCTGTCTACTGAGTTGCAAAAACCGATTAGTGCATATTTCCAGAGATCCTTGCAGACCACCGTCATTAAAATGGTTAAAGTAAGTGCATACACATTTATCGATATTGGGCGTTAATTACATAACTGAAAATAGTAGGCCAAGACTGTACTTTACAAACATGAATATTTTGTTTGTGTTCGTATTTTGATGTATATCTTTTTTTGTTAGGAGGGAGATTCAGTTCCAAATGTTGACCTGTATGAAGATCTTCCAACGAACAAGGTGAACTTGGCCCAGTTGTCTGCCGGAAAAAAAGTCATCCTTTTTGCGGTTCCCGGAGCTTTTACGCCTGGCTGCTCGAAGGTGAGTGGAAAAACCATCCTTGGAATAAATTAGCGAGTCATGAAAGTCATTCAATGTTACGACTTGGGTAATTACAAGCAAACAATTACCGGTTCCATGGAATGCCACAGATACTGTGTAATTTGTAATCAAAAAGTGATCCGTCGTTTTCAATTGGTTGTAGTACATGGGCAAAGTCGCAAAGTTCCGTGAAGTTTGTTGTTTTCTTGATAGACCAGAAAAAGATTATTTTTTATGTTGTGTAGTTTTCAAGAATTAATTTGAAAAATAGCTATTTTGAATAAAGCTGAAACTTTCATGTGTTTCATTTCGATTATGATACATGAGATGGAATGAAAATGAAAAGAGAGAGGTTTTTTTAATAAAAAATGGATTTATATTTGAATTTCTAAGGTGTTTCAATAAGAATAAATACACACATTCGCAAATTAAATTTATTAGTATAAATGAGAATAATTGTGCATTCCTCAGGGTTTTTACTAAGATGCCTGTCGATAAGTTTTTTAAAAAGAAGTATCCCAAATAAATAAATACTTGCATATGTGAGGATTATTGAATTTTCAATAAAAACTAACTTATCATCAATTTCATTTTTCAGACTCACCTTCCTGGGTACGTAAAGAAAGCAGACGAACTGAAGAGCCAGGGAGTGGGAGAAATAGTCTGCGTATCAGTCAATGACCCCTTCGTTATGGCCGCCTGGGCAAAGGACCAAAACACCGCAGGAAAAGTGCGACTTCTGGCCGACCCAACGGCCGCATTGGCCAAGGCTTTAGATTTGTCTGTGGACATTCCTCCGCTGGGCGGAATTAGGAGTAAGAGGTATTCGATGGTCATCGAAGATGGAAAAATTACATCTCTGCAAGTGGAACCCGACGGTACAGGTTTGTCTTGTTCTCTCGCAGATAAAGTCAAGTTGTAATTAAGTTATAAGTTAATCTCGAAATGAATAAATGATTGTTCTTCTATAATATATTGCAGTTTGTTTTTGTGAATGGATAATGACCCATCTGTCACCCTTCTCCAAGGCTCATGTGAAAGCCATTCGCTGATTTCGATATATGACAACTAGAGAACAATTCAACATAACACTAAAAATACAATATTCAACAGAAAAAGAGATATGTGTTTCTTCGAAGCTTTATATGGGTCAAACGGGAAGAGCTGTAAAAATATAGAAAACAGGATAGACATGTTTTTTTCAGTAAGAAAATGTATTCAATGTTTACAAATAATTTTTTGGCAGAGGAGCACAAATTCAAGCAAGCAGCTAGGTACAAATACGATCTTTTGGAATGTTAATAAATCAATAAATTTAAAAATTCACATTTGCATTGAACCCCATTTAAGTGAAAATATGAAATAGATTAAAAAATTACATACCATTTCTGCATATTCCAATTTATTTGCTCAATGAGTAGACAGAACTGAAAAATTATCTGTTGAATTTGTTTTTTAACACTGATGATTATTAACGATCCACACAGCAAGTTGCCTCAAATGAATTTTCCATTTTTGAATTGAAAAGGAAATATGTTTCATAGAGATTAATTTTTTGGAAAATATTTTTATCACTTTTATGAAATTCCTTTAGCTGAGATCAATTTCACTAACCGTATCATTGTGTATATTTACTGTCATCATGATAAGAGCAGAATTGTCTGACAAAAGTTATGA
Organism: Leptinotarsa texana; assembly: GCA_015342105.1. Classification (NCBI taxonomy): domain Eukaryota; kingdom Metazoa; phylum Arthropoda; class Insecta; order Coleoptera; family Chrysomelidae; genus Leptinotarsa; species Leptinotarsa texana. The sequence continues at coordinate 928 of WOGN01004916.1, read as the reverse complement.
TGTTATGCAAAAAAAAAGTGTTTTGTAATGTCCAAAACGGTGCCAATGAGGTGATAATACAGGTGTCTTGCTTCGAGACTTCAAAGTACACTATTTTTGAAGATAGTGTTCCATGTAAGTAACATTTTATATCAATGAGTACTCTCATTTATCACACTGCATAGCGTTTCTATTAAAAATGCCTGTTTCAATTCCATGACGAATGTTGCAAGATCTGCCGAAAACATTGCCGCTGTCTGTGGGAATATACAAGAGAATTCGAGGCAGTCGATTTCTAGACGCTTACAAAAAGTCGGCCTTTCGCAGACCACAACTTGGCGAATTTTGCGTCGTGACTTGGGACTGCACACGTACAAAATTCAACTGGTCCAGGAACTGAAAGTAAACTACCATAGACAACGACGTGTGTTCGCTGAATGGGCTCTGGAGCAGTTGCCAGCTGATCCTAATTTTCATCGAAAAAATTATCTTCAGCGATGAGGCCTATTTCTGGTTGAATGGATACGTGAACAAACAAAATTGTCGAATTTGGGACGATACCAATCCACACGAGATCCAAGAGCGCCCACTGTCGAAGAAGCTACTATGTTAGCGAAACATGTGATATATTTTTCAAATAAAGTTTGTGGAGATCAAATCATGAGGTGTAGTTTATGGGAATATCTCACACACTTTGTTTAATTCAAAATTAAAGATATGAGGAGTTTAATGAAATACCCTATATTCTTTCTTTCAAATGGACAAATGAGATAACTCAGTTTTTTATCAACCTTTTTTGGGTAATTGTTACCTTCCACAATCTTTTACGTTTCGGAGGCCAAAATCTGCCTCCGTCTTCAGAAATGTATGAAAAAAAATCGAATATATTCGCAGTTATTCCTTTTTTGATAGTTTATTTCTTTACTTCTTCGACAGATGTCAAAGAAGT
>WOGN01004915.1:0-13652 GCA_015342105.1 Leptinotarsa texana | reverse complement strand
GGTGCTTATAATTCAGAAGGGATGCTGGAGGGAGATAATATTTTCATACTGTAAATTGTCGATTTAAAAATAAAAATCGACTTGTTTCAGTTTTTTTTTAACATAGTACATAATAACGCTGAAAATGAATTTATTCCATATATATGGACTGCACTATTTCTCAAAAATCTGTCAAGCTATATGTGACACGGGAATTTTATATATGTTCCGTCAAGTACTACGAAGTTTTGAATTACAAGGGAATATCGACGAGGCGTACTTACAAAATGAGATTATTTTTGGAAATAATATTTTCAATTTCTTTGGTCCACGGATTTTTGAAAGATTTCCATTCGCTCTGCAACTTTATGAATCCCCCGCTCTTCGTTCTGAATCTGTAAACGCCAGTAGTAACAGGATCAATACTTTGAAGCGCGACTTTGTGACACTCCGCCACAGCTTGGATATCGTCATGGTGGAAGTACTCGTACATGCTGGTACCAAGAAGCTCCTGGGGAAGGAATCCGAGGACTAGAGTTGACCTGGAATAACATTCTGCTGATGAAACAAAAAAAATGTTGGATAGGGTGAAATTGAAAAGGCCTTTCATTATTTTTCAACTCATTCTAGGAATCGCACGTTAAAAGCTGAGTCGTCGGTAATTCTCCGCTGGCACAGGTTTTGTCTTCTGCGTGTTGACGGGCAACAGTACAAAACAGGGAAAAAACACATCTCCGGGGTTTTCGCAACTGTATCTATGAGTATTTCTTAGCGCGATGGATAATTTATTATTGTTATAACTAATTTGTGATTACTGCGTAAAGATTATTATTGAGTATAGAATTTTCTCACCTTTGGTCGATGAATAAAAATTTGCCATCAAGAGCATGCCTCGATATGAACTGAATCTGCCTGACGTTAGGTCTGCCCTGAGAGTAGGCCGCAACTGTAGAAATGTGAGGTAGTATTCTTCCTATCGCCACTAAGCAAGATAAGTTGCAAGATTCTCCGTCACCCTCTTCACTTTCTTCTAACCCTATTTTGGCCGGTGCCCAAGATTTCAGGTAACCCGTACATTGTATGACATTGTATTTTTTATCTGGAATATTAAGGTAATTAATAAAACGAATATTTTTATCGCTACTTTTAATAACAATAACAAATATTCAAAAATTCTGTAGCAAGTGGCAAGTGTTGAGAAATCGATAAAATAACGCTCTTCTGCACAACACAACGGGACCATCTGCAGAAACTAGTCCCAAGAGAAAAAAGTAAAATAGAACGTTGATAACTTGAATCTGACCCAAATGAATAAAAAATCACAATCCACATATGACTATGAAAATTCAAACATCAGTTGGAAACTAATAATCTATTGTTGAAGACTCATCTAAAAAAAGGCCCTTGATCCATTTTTAGATCAAAAACTGTTCTAGTTCATTTAATGTTGGATACAAAAAATTGTTTTTGTTTTCTTCATTAGTTAAACTTTGAATAATATTCCCTTACCCGAGATATATCCTATATATGTGGACGGACACATAAGGAGGGTAGCATTATATGCATCCCCCCTAAATAACTACCAGTATGATTATCAAACCGACAAATCGACAGATTTAGCATTAAACAACCTCATTGAGAAAATCTCCCAATCCATAGACAACAAGGAGATTGCGGTTGTTGTATTTCTTGATATTGAAGGAGCATTTGACGATGCACTTCCTAAATCTATAGGATTGTTTCTGGCTAGGAGGGGTATATAATCGACCATGCTAGCAAACAGAACTGCAACTATGACTCTTCAAGGCGAAGCCATTAGGTTCAGGGTCACCAGGGGCTGCCCTCAAGATGGTGTACTATCTCCCCTTCTGTGGTCACTCCTGATGGATAGTCTGATTGATGCCCTCGACAGAAGAAAAGTTGATCTGCAAGCTTATGCAGATGACCTGTCATCCTGGCAAGGTCCTCGTCGGAAAGGGTAGCTTGTAATATCGTCCAAAGCACGTTGGACGTTGTACACAAATGGTGCCTGAGCGAGTAGATGTCTGACAATCCCAGCAAAATTGTGTTAATCCCCTTCACCAAGAGGAGAAAATTCGACGATCTAATGCCACTTTCCCTCTATAGTGAGGTCATTCCATTTTGAACGGAGGTGAAATATTTTGGCATTGTCCTTGATAAAAGACTCACCTGGAACTCTCACTTGGAAAAAGTTTTACACAAAGCCATGTCTCTATGGATATGCCAAAGGAATTGTGGTAAAACTTGGGGTTTAGGTCCCAAACAAATCCATTGGATTTATGTGATGATTGGCAGACCAATGATCACTTATGGTGAAATTGCCTGGTGGCTGAAAGCTCTACAAAAAACGGCCCAAGCGAAGCTCTCAAGCTTACAGAGACAAGTTTGTTTGGCTATCAGTGGTGCCATCAGTACCACACCCTCAGCGGCCACGGAGATACTTACCTCCTCTCCACATTTTTCTGGGGAGAGAGGCTGGATGGACTGTATACAGACTTGTACACATTGCCAATGGCACAAATCAATTTAATGCACAGTACAACAGACTGTTGGTTGACAGTGGAAGTCGCAGCATTCTGGAAATGACCTCTGACTTCATGCCTCCAAGTGTCAACTACGAACTGCCTTATAAAGTACTATTCCCGAGTAGAGAGGACTGGACAGTCAAGTAGCATTGGAAGCTCTTGGCTCTTACCGAGCAACGTCTAAATTGGTAGCAAATTGCCAAAAACGACTCTCGTCTCTGGTTTGGATTCCTGGCCATACTGGCCTGGAAGGCAATAAAGCTGCTGACTCCCTTGCAAAGGAGAGTGCCGCAAGCAGCTTCATCGGACCAGAACCTGTCATTGGCATCGCTTTGGGCTTTGCCAAACAAACACTGAACACTTGGAGGGCAAGAAGATTTATGGACTTCTGGCAGAATCTTCCAGGATGGCCTCACTCCAAGGCGTTTATTCGCCCTTCGAAGCTTGATACCATACAGTTGTTGGAGTGCAGTAGGGATGAACTACGATGTCTAACAGGACTTATAGGTCACTGTGATTTGAATCATTATATGCAGAGACTGTCGGAAAACAGTGTGTATCGCCTCTGTTTTGAAAATGATGAAACAGCAGAGCATATACTTTGTGCCTGCCCCCTGGGGCCGAATTAGGTTCTTAGAGTTCGACAGAGCTGAAAGACCACTCATCATACAAACTAATCGGCTTCGTTAAGAAGGTGGGTTTATTTGACCGAGTGTGAATAGGTGTGAGCCACAATTAACCCTTGCGGGTTGCGGTGGAGGGTCGAATAGACTCACTCACTTCAGACCTAACCTAACCTATACGCAGGTTCATTTTATTAAAAAAATCGTCGTTCCTTAGTGCGACTCTGTACGAGCAGGCTTCTCATGGAGATCACGTGCACTATTTGGTTATTGTCGAAACAAGACATTTATGTTGTGAGCCTTTGAAAGCCTCAACATTTTTGTAAAGAGGTATGAAGATATCTTTGTCAAAACAATTTTGTGTTAGAGAATGCCATTTCTCCGTAGAAAAGCCGACTAAAATTAATAAATCTTGATATCGCAAATAAGTAAGGTACAAGAGTTCTGGATTTTTTAAGGCGGTTTCTGTCGAACTTTTTCAGAGCAGGACCACAAAACAACATCACAATAATTCAGCAGAGCTGAAACGAGTGGGTGGCAGATAGTAATTTTGCACGCCTTGTTCAGAATATGCCTGTTGGAATAGAGCAATTTCAAAATTGCAAAAGCATTTTTCACTTTACGAGATATATGCTGAGAGAAGGTGAAGTAATTATCAATAAACAAGCCTAAATTCTTCTCGCATTCCGATAATTGGATTGATTCATTCCGAATATGAAGAGAAAGAACGAGTCAAAATCTTTTTTTGACAATATTTCCTTCAAAAAGTAAATCTCGAGAGTTAGAGGAGTTGATAGATGAACAGAATTTCTCTGAGACACCAGCAAGTCTTGAATAATCCTCATTATTCTCCTTGCAAGCAGCGACAGTATCATTTTCGCCGAATGCAAGGTACAATTGGGTATCACCTGTGTAAAAATATGATGTTGTCTGTTTCAGTTGCTAACCTTTAACGATATTAAATGTTTTGTAACTTCTTCAATGACTATTACCTGAATTGTGCTTTTTCCTCCTGTGATAGCCCGTAGTTGTGTCAGCTTCTTCTTTGACTTGTGAAGATAATTTACATTTCATTCTGCAGAAAAATGACCTCCTAGCCCCAGGACACAACCGAGAAGCTCCTTGAGGAACGTCCGTTTTTACTGGCAACATTGCTAATAAATCAAATATAAGGTTGTCAGTTCCTTAGTTGATAAACTATCTTCTGGTGAATAACAAGAATTTACAATGAAATATAATATAATAATAAATTCTTAGGGTTTTATTTTTTCCAAGAATTGACCTCACCACTATTTTTGATATCTAATCACAATATTTCAATCCAAGCAAATTAAGATTGATATTTCAAAAGATTCAGGTTTGTTAACATTTTTTTTGGTATGTGAACTTGCTTAACAAAAAAGTTGGTCATCAATAGAGCGAAAAATTAAATGTTACAGTCTGAAGACTATCGCGTCTTGCCGGAAAACAACTACTTTCCTGGCTAATACCACGACGGAAGTTCAGTCGCGTTGAAGGCTATTAGGGTTGGATCTTTCCTTCACAGATGAGAGGTATTATCACGAGGTATTTCCACGAAACTAGTGTGTGGGTGATCTACTGAATTGATTTCATCGTGGTGCTGCTGCTGGATCAAACGTGACACATCTGCAAGACTTGCGTTTGTGAGGTCGGATATAATTCAATGTCTATCGTGGTAATAGCCGGAAAAGTAATTGTTTTCCGGCAAGCATTTACCGGAACCTATTGTTGGAAGAGAGGAAATGTTTCAAGATTCTATTTCGCAAATTTTTCTTATTGAATGATGTTATAAGTTGTTATTAGAACGAAATGAAAATTGCATATTTTCAATATTTGTCCTTTCATGAATATGCGATTCATAATTGCAAGAGAGAGTGAAAGTTAGTTTAGTTTTCAAGTCCAGTCGCTGTATTAACTGTTATTTGTGTATGGTATTTTTTATCGACTATTCCATATTTATTCTTGAGATTACGTAAAGAATCAAATGAATATGAATTAAATATTATTGTAATCTATTACACAGTGAAGGTAATATTTCTATCGTATTTTCACTTACTATGTGATCGTTAATCAAAATTGAGAGTTAATAATGAACTGTAAAATATTCAGACAAGTTCTATCATTAAAATATACGAAAAATGAAAGAAAAATAAATTTAATCCACTTGCTCTATAGAGATATGATGATAGTATAATATAAATTAAATCTCATATTATAAAAGAGTTTTATATGCCGTTTTATCCACCACTAGAATATGTTTTATCAAATAATCCAGCTTGAAAATATTTCACTTATGTTTAATAAAAATGTTTCGAAAGTTTTCAGGTAACACAACCAGTTTTGGAATATTTTTATGAGGTGCGTAATCAAAATATTCAAGAATATTTCTGGAATGTGTTCAACATAATTTCCTTGCAACTATTGTGATATTTTCTTTCTCACATAGTACAATATTACAGGAAATTATTGATATTACAATTCCAAAAGTGACAATGTCATCATCCAAAGGATTTAAAGAAGAAATATCCATCATTATCAACAACAATTACTTCATCATGATCTACTCACTTTTGGCGTCAATCAGTCTTTCTCTAGGATTGAGATCAGAGGAGGAAAGCTGTTCTTTAACTTTGGCCACGTCCTTCGGATGTAAAATGTCGAATAAACTCTGCCCTAGCAAGTCCCCCTGGAAGTTTTCAGAAAATTTGGTAGTGAATGTACATACAAAATTACATTTCACATATGAAAATGACAGGGTTAGTCATACGCTAATCTTTGCAGAAATGAGCTCAATCTTTAATGAATTCATTTTAAGAATAATTCTAAATTTTAGCAAAATAAAAAAACATATTTCGAATTTTGTGGTATGATGGTGTATTCCTTCATTCTTTTCAAATGTGGGATCCTTATTTGGGCCAATTCTCTATGTAATATTTTGCAACGATATTTACATGTGTACAACTCTTAATGAATTACTTCTTTACGCTGCTGACACAAATGCCCTATTATCTAATTAAAACTGCCGTTCATTTCCTGATTCTCTACGAATAATATGAGAATAAATAATTAAGAGGGACCAAATCAATAGATATTGATGGTCACTCATACGTCCTCGAGTACTGGCAAATGTGAACATACTAATTAGTCAAATAATCAAGCACAATCCGCACATAATGGTACACCACAACTCCGGGGTAACTTTGGTAAATTTGCGAAGTTGAGAAATAGCATTCAGTTAAGGAATGTTAGGAAACAACATTCATATATCCATATATATATCCATATTCATATATCATATATTCCTTCAAAATGATGAAATACTAGACAACAGACATACTAGTACAAATAAGAACGTCCAAAAATATGTGTAGTCATCTGAATGGATCACATCGATTTGTATAATTTTTCTAATTTCTCAAAATAAATTATACGTACAGGTGTCAAATAAAATATACATAGGAGATTTATATCTACCTAACGATCCATTTATAAAGTTAACTATGACTTGACAACAAAATTAATTCAGTGAAAAGTTCAAAGGGTGTCCTCACAGTAAAATTTTTACTCACCTGAGAAAAATTTAGGACCTTCGATACAGATGCTGACACATATAAAATTCTTCCTCGATCACATCCTACAACAAATAAGAAACCATCTGCTGCCTGAAACAATTAAGTGAGAAATCGGATCAAGTTGAATAAGACAATAAAAAATACATATTGTAATAGTGAAGAAGAAAAATACAAATTATGGGATTATGAAACAGGAAAACTCGAAAAAACCTGCAGCACCACATCATCTGAAGATTTTAATCTGCCAATGTCCTCTCTTTCATAGAATAATAAATCGCCAGAACTCTTAGTTGTACAACTGTCGTCAAACTTAAACCAGTCCGTTTCGTCTTTGACCAATGCATAATAATTACCAATTTCAACGCCAGAACCACAGTGAACATGAAGCATGAAGATTATAATAGTGGTCTGCTAGATTGAAGTGTTCATCTATTTCGTACCTTCGTAATAAGTTGGTGCTTCCGTCAAAGGTTAAGTCATGTTTGAAGATCATCAGTGTTATTATCAGATTGACTAATGCCTCAGCTATACTTGTTGTCTTATAATAGTCAGCTAGTTTGGCGCATATTTGGCAATACAGTTAATCGTCAGCCGTTAAAAGTTCCATTTTCAGATGATTTAACAATAACCTTTTCACGGACTGGTTATCAGTCATATTAGGAAACGCTAGTTGAAGTTCCATAAAATCACATACGTTTTTGCTACCTCTTGAACATTTACTATAAAGTAAACAAGTGAGGTTTTTTCCATCAAAAGATCTACAAACTCAAGACGAGATAGACTCTACGAAATCATTCAATCCACAGGAGTCGGGAGTGTTCATTTCTGTTTACATTTGTGCAATTTGGCAACAGATATTGTGACATTCAATACACTAAATACATATAATAGTAGACACAAATTTTAGGACCTTTCTTATAAGTATATTTGCTATATTCCAAAAGAACTACATATATATACCTCCGATTTATCCGGTAAACATAATATACCTCAATGTTCATGTTTCACCCGAAAGATATAAAAGTAATTTTTATTTCAAAACAGTCACAATAAGTTCTGTCTTTGAGTTTGCCCAAAAAAATTCCTACAATCGCTTCAATGTTTCTTCCAATCAACTATTATTTTTCCAGTATATGGAAATCATATTCCTATCTTATCAATAATATGAGTGCAACTTATTATAATTTATTGAGGTAATGTCTGATAATTAGGCGAATATACATGACCCAGTCCTTGTGAATACGATTTATGGTTGAATAAAATGAATTTATAATTTCATTGTTGCAGATTTATCAAAACACTGCTCTTCGTGCCTGCAGAAATATTGTCAACTTTGAACTATTCTGTTCATATGTCTCCAACAGTTCTTAGTAAGATAAGAGTGCTATGAGGTCACCATCTACGAGGTCTGTTGAAAAAATTAGGTGAATAAGGTAAATTAATATTTTCTTAGGAAAACGAAAATTCACATTATTTTTTGAACGGATCTCCTATTTTGAAACGGGTAACAGTAATCAAAGATGAAAATGTGGAAATCATTGTACAATTACCTGGAGAATAAGATGTTTCAGTTCTTGGTCGGACAAAAAAGATGGCTTGTAGTGTCCTTCGGTGTACGAAGGGACTGCCCCTCTGATGGATTTCAAATGTTGCACAGCCATACGGAGTACTGTTAATTTGTCTAGTTTTCTCGACATTGCGTGACACATCGGCACCATTGCTGACAATTCAGTTATGTAGGTGTTCATCTTGTCCCTTCTTCGCTTTTCAACCTCGCTGTGATTTTGTCTGAAATAAACCATAAATTATTTTACTTTGAACAGTGACTTCATTAACTTCGAGGAACCAGTGTAGCGAATATCGTGTTAGTACAGTAAGTGTGGAAATTATTCTGTGTGGAGGTTCGAAAACGAGTAACTCAGGTTTGCGTGCGAATTGTACGAGAAGTCGAATCAGGTCCCTTGGGTTGGGCTACCTATCGGGCGTGTCCCCAGATGGAGGATAGGGGAATGGCCAGGGAACTGGAGGCTATGCACGGGAAGCCAATACGGGGTTGTCGGACTCCTGGTCAGTGGCAGAAATAAGTAGGGCGATGGGAACTAAAACCCCCCAGAAGCCTTTGCAAAACAAGCCACCGTGGACCAGCCTACCCAAGCTGAGGTGTAAGGAATCGTGCCGACAGCTGAATGGCCGCAGGCTGGTAAGCGACCACGAACTATCCCCTTGGGAAACTGGGCGAAACCTCATTGTAATTAGCCTACCACTGGTAGGCTCTGCCAGAGGTGACCAACTCTTCCCTTGCTACTCGTGGAAACACATATAAATGAAACGACACAAAAACAGAAACAACAAAAATAAAAACCAATCCCGAGACTGGACAGAAGTGCTCACTTCAATCTAAGGCGGTAGCTGGGGATGAACAGAAATGTCCAGTCTACCGCTTGGAATGAGGCTGGACATAGCAGATCACCTCCAGCAAGGACACTTCCTGCGTCGGGCGCCAAGAGCTCCGTCTTGAATAAAGACACGGAACCAGCTGCCCCTGCTAGAAAGCTCCCTCACTTGTGCACCTCCACGGAGGGAACACCTAGAAGATTGTAGTCGCCGCGCAACGACAGTAATATCGCTGCATCTTCCAAAACCTTCGCGGAGGCCAGCGTGAGACACCTCAAGGTTACCAAAGAGAGTGTGTGTTCGGCGAGTCTTGGCCTACACTTGCCAATATAAAAGAGATATCTCCTAGTGACCTGTCCACCTTCCTGGAAAGGATAGGATGGACGATGACCTACAAGGAAAACTCCTCGAGAGGATGTACAATGGGTCTACACTCACCGTCCTCACTTTACAGATACAGCGAAGTCAAATCAGGTATGGAAAAAATAGAAATAGATGAGAAATAACATTATCACCTCAAAATAAAAAGAGATGTGTCAAAAATTATAAAATTGTGATGGATGATGCCGATTTGGCTATTTCACGCAGATGCATAATTAATTTCCACATCAAAGAGAAACGAGTTCCTACGCTTAGGTAAATTCATAAAACTGTCATCCGAGATATTGACTATCGGGATAGCATGCAGTTTTTCCGAAATAAAATGGAGAAAAGTGAAAAATAATTGTAAAATATTGATGGAACTTCAGGCTATTCAACTACTTGGGATAGAATTCTTGAAAAAATGCGGACGTATAGAGAAGAATGTCGACCTAGCTCATGACTTGCAATTTTTTCAGAAATTTAGGGCATGGAGCATGTGATAGCGTTCCAAAATTTTTGAATTTTGACCAAAACACCGTCGCATGAGCATCGCTCAGCGATGCTGATGCGAAGTTCGATCAAATGTCAAGGTTTTGCTCTCTGGTTTCTTCGATTACGGTGGCGCAGTGCATCAGGAGTTCTTGCCACATGGTCGTACGGTCAATAAGGAGTATTATCTTAAAGTTATGCGCCGCTTGCGTAAAAATACGAAGAAAACGTTCGGTATTGTGAAAAAACGAGTGATGGCTTTTGCATCACGCTAATATACCTGCCCACTTGTCATCACTTGTTCTTAAATTTTTGGGCCTACAACTACACCTCAATCATGCCTTGGCCACCATATTCACCCGATTTGACCTCATGCGACTTTTTCCTGTTCCCAAGATTGAAGAGAGCTATAAAAGGACAGCGTTTTGCGACGATTGAGGAGATAAAAACCGAATTTCAAAGAGAGCATGTCAGAACTGTTTGGAGGATTGAAAAAACCGCTGTCACAATGAGACAAAATAGAAAAAGATGAGTAAATAAATATTCCTTGAGGAAAATGAAAATTTACCTCAATTGTTCAACAGACAGCGTGAATATGCTAATTGCTCTGTAAGGACTGATTCGATTTTCAAAAAGTATTGGATAGAGAATTGAAAGATATATAATACGAGATATCATAAAACGCTACTTCTTTCAAAGAAAAACTTATTTTGTACAATTGACATTTTTAATGGTTGTCAAGAGTATTAAAAGATGATGTTTACAAATTAGCGTGTTAAACATATTTTCAACACTAGTATTTTTAACACGATTTTTTTTCGACCAAATAGCAATAAACAAAACGAAATTATTCAATTTCCAAAGAAATTTCATTATGAACAATACATATAGATACAATTAAATTCTGTTACAAATGTATTATATACATTTGGTAATTACATTATTATTATTATTATTGATGAACATCAATCTGAAAAGTACAATCAAAACAAGTGCTGATATTGATAACTTGCGATGTTGAATAGCCTTATGATGTATTTGAACTATCTGAGTTGACAATTTCATGGGAGAAGTGAGTTTCAATTATATCAAGGAGGTTACGTCCAGCTCCATCTGCCCACGAATAGATCAAGCAATAATGTCGGTAATTCTGTCAAATACAAGATCCCGAACTTGAAAATCACAAACAAACAAACGATACATGCAGGTAAAGGTAATATAAAGCGTGTAATAAAATAGTTAACCGATAAAAGATGTCAAAACGTGTTTTTATAGAAATATTTATCTATTTTATCATGAAAACAGGACAGTTGTACAAAAAACTTTGTATGATATTTGTGTTGAAAGTAAGTTTTATTTTGTTCGTGGAATTGCTCAACTCGCTACGCTTGTTTTGCAAACTTTTTCACTCACAAAATAAAACCTTGCTTAACATTCATATCATAAATAGATATTATTTTGAAGCTTAAACCAACTAAACTATTTTGTAGAAGTAAACAGCTACGGTAATTGTAATTGTTCTAGTTTACTTGTGAGTAGCTCTCATTACCTCATAGTGACAATTGTCACACACACAAGTGATCTGTGAGCTTTGTGACTGCTTCTGTTGAAATATTAATCGTGCTTTTAAAGTTTTTTCTTTGTACAGCAATACAGTAAAAAAGAAGAAGCCATTGTATGGCGAAACACGTGTTGCGTTTTTGCATAACTGTTTAGTGAAAATCTCACGATAAAGTGTTTCTTGAATACATTGTAGATTTTCATCAAGTATTGGCCGTTTCCATCACATAAAAGTATTTTAAATTGATTTTGCAACAATTTGCTAATGATTTCATCTAATATCGAATGACATAATAGGTTACTAAATGGTAACCGCATCACGAATGAACAAATTGTTTATAACTTCGCTTCCAAGTAATATAACTCAAGTGAATGTCAAGTGCACATTATAAAATCTCTAAGCAGTTTCGTTTTTGTTAATTTGAGAATTCCCACGTGAACATTCACATTTTTCAAGGTATTCGAGATCTTCTCATTCATTTGTCATGTGAAACATAAATAAACCTTTTCAATCTAACATCCTGAAAACGGTAATAACCATTAATTTGCAATATGGTAATGTCAAGTGTATATTGATAATACTAACAACTCTTACCTCGGTCACCACTTTTGATTTCATAATTATTGAATAATAACGGTAACACATTCTCGGTACAATGTAAGGCTTTAACCTTCCTCTTGTACAATTCCGGATTTTTATGAGAATAAACAACTCCGCAATATTGCATTTACTTGCAGTTTCATTACAGAGTCGTTTCCATTCCGATATTGGAGAGAGTTGCGAATTTCTTCAAAGCAATTTTTGTTCCGGAAAATTCTGCAAGATGATAAATTTAGAAGTAAAAACAGATTTGGACTACACGAGGTCAGTTCAAAAAGTAAAACTCATTTTTTCCAAAAAAAATTAATTTATCAATTTCTCTTTCGTCCCCTTTAAAGTAATTCCCCTCAGAATTTGTACCAGCGTTTCTTTCAATTCTCGAAGCAGTTCTGATCACTTTTTGGTATGTACTAGAGCGGTCTCAGCGATTCAGTTTTTATCTCTTCAATCATCTAAAACCGGCCTCCCATGAGCTCCTTCAATCTTTCAACACGAAAAAGTCGTAGGCGAGCAAATCTGATAGAAACAGCTGTTGATATTGATACCTTGCGATGTTGAAAAGCCTGGTAATATATCTTAATTAGCTGAGTTAATAATTTCATGGGCATTAACATTCAATTCTTGAAGTGAAGAGGAGGATGCTGTAACGCTGGAGTTAGCTGTTGGGATTATACTTTCAGCAATAGACTTTTTATAAGAAATAGATAGATCAATGTAACCTACAGCTACTGTTATAGACTTTCATCCTACGTGCTTCTCAATATCCGTTATATTTGCTTTTGATCCAGCTAGCAAAGAAACAGAAGACTTTCTGAAACAGTGACCTGTATGTTCGTTTGGTTCCGGGAGGTTCAGAAACTCAACAATGGCTAAGAAAATTAGAATATGCGATGTCGTACTGCTGAGCCATTTTTTTGGTAACAATTCAATTGAACCTTTTTTTGCAGCCTCTTCAATATCGCCAGGTACACACAATTCCTCAGTTTTGTTCTTTATTATGCAAGACATCAAACACCAGCAAGAACTTTAAATGTGACTTTAAATAAAACGCTTGAGCTGTAAACAATACTGTTTGTTGGTAACCAGGTGATTGGGCGTCACCTGACACGGCCACTTCACAGCAAATGAAAATAGTTAATTGACAATAGACGTCAGAATCTGTTTTCATAGAAATATTACATTTATCTATTTTATTATGAAAAGAAGACAGTTGTAGAAAAAACTTTGTATGATATGTGTGTTAAAAGTAAGTTTTATTTTGTTCGTGAAATTGCTCAACTGTCTACGATCGTTTCGCAAACTTTTTCACTCACAAAATAAAACTTCACATTTGACACTCATATCATAAATAGCTATTTCAACCTGAGTACAATCACCGCATTCCACTGTCAACGTTTCAAGTGTTTATGAGCACTCAATTCCACGTTTGTTTGAAGGTGGTTGACAATGTTTCTTGGTGTATTTCATCAGTTCGGACCATTGTCTATTCCAGGGGTCTTTAAAC
>WOGN01004914.1:0-13653 GCA_015342105.1 Leptinotarsa texana | reverse complement strand
GCTTGGCTGAATACATTATTGGGCAACATGTATGCCGCTTCTTTGAATTTTCTCCCGAACTGATGTGCCTCCCTGTGTATAATCTAAGCTTGAGACCACTCGATGTTATGCTGATGGGTCCAGACATGCTCTGCTATTACTGATTTGCTGGTTTCCCCTCGCTGTGTGGGTTTCTTGTGCTCGTCAATGCGGACTCAATAGCCTCTTAGTTTTACTGATATAGGATTTTCTGCACTCATAGGGTATCCAGTAAATGGAATTTTTGGAATCGCAGTACGCGTTTGGTTGCTGCCACGAATAGTATTTTTTTTTTGGAATCTTACATTAATTTTCAGACCATAATGTTAGGCTAAGTTTTTGCTTTATTATTTATTTTTTGCTCGTCATGCAACGAAGATATCAGGTTTTCTCCTACAATTGGGTTGTGTCGGCGCAACGTTGAGCTAGTTGAACTCAACTACAGGAAAAATATTTTTCATCAGCTGGTAGAACAGAAAGAAAATCCTTCAAATTTTAAAAATTTTAAATGTCTGATAATTACTTGAAGGTTAATTTTAGGGACTAAAATTTTTGACTTTTTACTATTCCATATTGATACAGGAAAATGAGTGATCTTCCAAAAAAAGAAAGGAAGTATTCAATTTTGAAATAAGTAACTCAATACATGAATATGTAGATCATGCAAAGAAATAACTTCCACACACGAACTGGTTTCTTCATCACCCTGCTGAACAATTGTGTGCTTTCTGTTTGAATGAAATATTTAGATTACAACGTCAGGCACCCATAGCAAATTTTTTGCTAAAATTGATGAAGTTTGGCAAAGATGAAAATACGTTTCCGGAAAACTATGAACATTCAATAATGTCAGTCTTATTCTAGACCATGGGTGAGCAACCTTTTCAATGAACGAGCCTATTTAAATTTTGAAATGTTTTGGCGGGCCGCACATGACGTAACAGTTATTATTGATTTATTTTTGTTCATTCATTTATAATAAACATTAGAGTAAAGAGATTGGAATTGGCCGCGATGGTAGTGCCCCCAACTCACCATCGGATGGTCGTGTGTTCGTTTCCCGCCTCGACCTGATATTTTTCTCGAGAGAATTTATCTGGTTGAAGCTGGGATGATTCTGCAACCGTGTTAGGAATCCCACGTTAAAAGGTAAGACCTCGTTAGTCCTCAGCTCGCACAAGTTTTTTAACTTCTGAGAGTTGTCGTTCGTATGGGGACGACAGCTGATTAACGGAAAACAGATTTTTCAAACAGATATAAACATAAAGGAGATTTCATATAAAAAATTTCACGCCATAAAAGAAACAAAAATAAAACAGGAAAAAAATGTACTTGAAATCAATGAGAAATGTGGAATTATTTCTTCGATAGAATTTGATCAATATCAGCTGAAATTGATGAGGAAGCTACACGTATACAGCTTTGTAATCGCACATGCCTCAGTCTTGATTGGTAGTCATTTTTGATTGATTTCACAGTTGAAAAATTTTTTTTCAAACATATAGGTCGGTAGCCGAGCGGTTCGACGTGTGTGCTTTATTCACTCTCTCAATTGACCGATGTGTGAGTCGGTGGTTCAAACCGCAGGTTAAATGATCAATTTTCACTTGCTACCGTCCAACCTGTGTTAGGAATTACACGTTGAAAGGTAAGACCTCTTTAGTCCTTAGCTGCCACAAGTTTCTACTTCTGAGGGACATCATTTGCTTTGCATTTTTTAACAAAAGCGGAAATGTCTCAGGACTCACATTAGATTTATAAAAAATTTCGATGTTTACTGAGGAAAATCCATTTTTTAAATCGGTAATATCTGCCTGTCAATCACTTCCATTTGAAAGTTTCCGGGAACTGTATCCACATAGATATTAAATGACGAGGTAAACATTCTCATGGAAACCGTGGCCTTCTCAGCTTTGAACAGTTATTGAAATTGGTTGATTATAATATCTTTATAGTGTGCGTAGTTTTATGAAAAAGTAACGTTTTCTTTTTCTAAATATGGAAGGTGAGTCTCATTATTCTGCAGAAGATGCTGTTTCCACAATTTTCATTCGCCCTCGAAGCCCTGAATGTTACCATACAAATTGTGAATAAACTATCCTTGAGTTCCACATAAAGATCATTGACATGCTGAGTCATGTTGATAGGAAACCCAAAATCGCATATCCATTTTTCTTTAACAGAATGAGGATAGACCAATCCCTTCATATTCAAGAAAAATTGTATTTCGCTTTTTGAGTTGTATACTCTTTTGTGCATTTCACCTCTACTAAGACAACATATATTGGCATTAATAACTACGTTGCCATATTCAGTTTCCAAATCTTTCAGGAATTCTTTAAATTCATAGTGATTTAACGCGGGCGACTTAATGAAATTGAACAGTTTAATTATTGGTTCTGTGACATTTGGCAAACTCAATCTCTTCGCACACATATTTTTCTGGTGAATTCTGCACTGGTTAATGAATATTTTTCTTCCTATGACCTTCTTAATGTCTTGAAATAGCTTTCCCGCATCACATTGCTCGTGCTCCATCTGTCGCTATACCAATAATCTTTTCTAATGAGATCGAATAATTTTCCAATACAGACTATAGTTCATCGTACAGGTCTTTGCCAGTTACAGTTCCTTGCATCGAAATCAATGAACAAAATTTTTCGGTGATATTAAATTTGGTGTGAATATCATGTAAAACTATAGCCAGTACTGCTGTATCCCTGGTACCGTGACTCTCATCAAGTGCTAAAAAAAAGTATTCGAATTTTGCAATGGGTTCACGAAGCATTATTGCTATGTTCTCGAACAAGTCTTTCAATCTCCTCGCAATGGTGAATCTTGATGAAAAAATGTTTTATCAGGAAATGCTATTTGTGCAACTGCACTCAGACATTCTTTTATCATTTCTCCATCCGCACATGATTTCATTTTTTGCCAGTACTCGACTGACAAGAAAACTAGCCTTCACTGCCGAAGATGATAAAATAGCTTGATTTTATTAAAAATAGCCTGTTGCTTTTCCAAGATTTCTACATTTGAATAAATTCATCTATTCGGAGTTGTCCTGTTGAGTTTTAATAGTGTTGTTCATAATTTGTATCGTATGTTATATTCTTTTATTGTTGACCTAGTCTCTGAACATATTAAGCATACAGCTTTATTTTTGACGAAAGTGAAAAAATAATCAGATTTTCGCAACCCTCTGACCTATTTTTGTTAGATTTTTCGACATGCTATTACGAATTCAAAATTTGACAGTTGAAAAATTAGTACGGGCACCTAATTTTTAATAGAACAACTCTAATATTATCCTTTTCACAATGACATTGAACTCACGCCTTTCAAAAAACATAATAATTGATCACTTCAATGAAGTGAATAAAAACACTTTTGTCTAATTTCCACAAGGTAATTAATTTTTACGACTGGTTTCGGGTTTACCCCATTATCAAATACTATACTACTAATACATTTGATATCTGAAAATGAGGTTATATGAGTAGTTTGTAAGTACGCTGGAAAGAGATGTAGTTCAAATAACAAGTGTGCTCATCCCTGTTATAGAACTTTCATCCTACTGATTGAACATAATGTTTTTTTTTGTGGTGGGGCTCTGTCACTCTGACCCGTTGAACTGATATCAAAAACATCAAGAGTACAGCTCAGTATCAGCCTAGACTCAACCTGAAGTTACGGTCTGAAAATGAATTAAGTGTTTCGCTAACTTAATATCTAACATTCAATCGATTCAAATGAAGGTTTTCATTTTGAAACCAGTAGCTGCTTTATTACGCATCATCCATATACTTCTGTGTGATAACTTCTTCAATGTCAAAATATTTTTCGATTAGGTGCAATCTATTTCGATTAGGCACTGCTGTGAAAAGAGATGATTATAACTTTCCATATTTTATTTCGATTATTTCATTTATTCGTTTTTCTCTTTCATTCATATATTATTTTCACCAAAAACTTCTACCGCAAACTCCAAACACCACTCTATAAGTGGAAATTCAAACTGATAACTTTATCCGCTCATTCAGGCGCTAAAAATAACTTCACCAACTGGGTTATTTCAGCTTCGTGAAAATGACTATCCACATACCACCAGACTTTAAACTTGACGAAGAAACGCGGCCGCATCTGGCGAATAAAATCAACTGGGTATATCAAGCAACCTAACTGCCAACTTCGATTAAAGTTAAGACATCAAGGTTTATTATACATCTCAACTTCCGTTTTTAGTCCCTGTGAGCTCAGCTTGCCTTATTGTTCTCTTCCTCGTTATAAATTCCCAACTAGTAACACCTCGAAACAGTTGACTGTCTACCGAGACTGGATATAGCGTTGGACAATGTTTTAAGTTATTACAAAACGTCTTGCTCAACCTGGAAGTTATATTCCCTCGGTGCTTTTGGTAAGAGAACAATGCTTCTACGAGAGAAAAATGGACGGCGGATGTAGAAAACAAGGAGTCAACTGCAAGTTCATTTCAACAGACCACAAGGGATGTGAAAATTCAACTTCGAAAAGGAAGAAAAGGCTGACGGTTTGTTCAACTCTGAATTAATTTGTATTTCTTATATAACAGACATAGAGTTGAGTAGTAAAACTGACTCTGCTACACATCCTTAGTTTGGTGAAATTTTATCACTGATACCACAAATTTTTCTGTAATCTACAATATTGATTTTTTCCAGCCTTATGATATCTGGTAGGATTTTGGACAAAATGAAACCCTACAGGCCGTTTAACATGTGCTAACATAGCTATATTTTAAACCGTAACAGACACGAAGAAGATTAAATGGGAAAAAAGATAACTGTCATCGAGAATAATACAATGCTTGAAGAATATTCACGGGGACTCTCGCCCTTCTCGAGTTATACAGGGACAACCAATAATGCTGTTTTTCGTTTTTTCAAATGGAATTGTTATTTCGCAGAATATCAAAGAATGGAAAAAGAAAATGTTATTGTATATAGTTATAACTATTCGATAAAACTTTTTGTATCCACATGGCCAACATCAACTTTTATTTTAAATATGGTCCTGACTTTTTTATTACAGATACTGATAAAGCGATAAATTCACAATCAAAAGGTATATCACATTTGATATTTTTGTAGCGTTTCATTTGAAATAGCCACCATCATCATTGACAACAATCAAATAGATAAATAATTTATTTTATCGTGATCTTTTGGGAAAAATGAAAGCAATACGGAAAATCAAAGCTACATGACAATCTACATTAAATGACGACCTCTTTGTTGAATGCATAATTTGTCGGTCCAGACAATTTCTGTGGCAATGTTCTAGCATAATAGGCGTAAGACTACTACTATAGTAATACTTTATGTATCACTAGATAGAAAAATCTAACGGAGTAAGATCTGGGAATCGAGCTGACCAGTTAATTGATCAATTGTTTCCAAACCATTCACTCGTGAATTCTACATCTAAATATTCCCTTACTTTAGCTGCATTATGTGGAGAAGCGCCCTATTGTTAAAAATATTGTATTTCAGACATCAAATTCATTAAATAGGAACTGAAGGTAGATTTCACTATTCAAATGATAATTATAAAAAAAAGAGTCAATGATATTTGTTATCACATTTCTCAACCAAACATTTATTCCGAACCTTTCTTGGAAATTGGTTTCCCTATGTAAATGTTTATTTGTATTGTTGGTGAATTTTGATTTGTCCGTCCATATTATTTTTTTTACAAATATTTTCAACTTTCCCATTTATACGTCTTAATCATTTCTCAAATTCTAGTCTCCTTCCATAATCCCTTTCATTGAGGTGATCAACTTTGCGTATCCTGTATCATTTATATTTTTTCTTTTTCGAAATAGTTCTGTTGGATTTTACAGAAACTTCCTTTTGGTGGGCAATTTTTTGTAAAGAACAATCTTGATTAGCATAATTTTTATAACTGGTCAATCCTAATTCGAAAAAAAAAGCGGTGATTTATTTAATTTCTCGCACTTCCAGTAACAAGTCAGGGAGAGTTAAAAAGAAATCACTTAAGATTCGTTTCAAACATGATCTTGAGAAGCTTAGTCCAGAAAGAAGCCGCTCTCTAAAAAATAGAGTTTAGGAAAAGAGTAGCTCGAAGTGTATCGAGTTTGACTATGAAACGAAGAGCAGCGGTATTTTGTCACGTATTTTTTTCACATATCGCTTTCAGTGGATCCAAGTGAGTTAGGCCTATAAAAACTTTCTGAGAAAGTGAAAGTACGACCAATTGTTGAGTATTGTTTGGGTATTCAATAAGGCGACTAGCTCTGTTCTGGATGAAACCTAGCAGCCTTGAGATACACCAATCTTGTTGATGAAAAGCTCCTCGAGAAGATTATTGCATCTCTGGTGATGGGAATAGTGCTTGTTTTTGGACGTTAGATACACTTTCACAAAATGAAAATTATTTTTCAGTTTTCAGACATTTGGCTTGGAGTAATATATAATGCCTACATTTGAATCGTTCCAATATCATCCAGGATATTTTCTGATATTTACTCTGTGGTATATTCTATAGCTTTCCTGTTTTTTTATCACTATTGATTCAATTTTGTATTTTCGGTCGTTATACCTTAGTTGGATATTTTAAATGCTGTAAATGATAGGTTAGGATTAAAATCAAAGAGCGGAATTATTAAATTATTGAAATATTTTTAGCTGGATAAAAACAAGTTTCAGTGAGGGCCCACTAGTTTCCGTGGAACTTCAAAAAATTCCTCAGAGCTTCTATTGATGTATATAGCTCATACCTAGCTCAATTTTTGGATTGAAACTCTGATATAAGTCAAATTGTTGCAGCCTAGCGATTTCGAACCCTATCAAGATTTTCTGGGCTATATTTTGGGAACGCCCACTGAAATAAACCGTGTAAAATATTTACTTTGAAAATGAGTTTCATTAAAGTTATATACGAATTTGAAAGAAACAATTAATAATTAATTTTCAATACAAATCATGAAATTATAAAACAACAATAAAAATCAATTGGCGCTCTGGGACGACTACCGGGGGCGCATATGCTTTTTCAACTAGAGGAAAACCCGGAAAAATCTGCAGCACCACATCATCTGAAGAACTTGATCTGCTAATGTCCCCTCTTTCATAAAACAAAATATAGGGTGTCTTCAGAGGCTCCAATAACTTCAATACATCCCAGAACACTTCTTGACACGAATATCGTCAAACTTAAACCGCTACGTTTCGTCCTTGGCCACGGCGTAATAATGACCAGATTCAACGTCAGAACCACAGTGAACAAAGACTGCATGAGGATTAAAGTAGTGCTCTGCTAGATTAAAGTGTTCATCTATTTCGAACCTTCGTATGAATTTGGTGCTTCCAGCAGAGGTTGAGCCATGTTTGAAGATCATCAGTGTTATTATTAGATTGGCTGGTGGCTTAGATATACTTGTTTTCTCATAACAATCAGTTGCCTATGTATGGCAATACATTTAGAGATAATTTAACAAAGGATAAAAATCAATTCATTCTTATATAAAGAACATAAGTTATATTTCTTTTGATATAAACATTCTCATGGTGACTAACAACTACTAACACTGTTTCGTATCGCGGTTTTTCTAGTAATTGCTTCATTCATATTCTCAGAATTTGTTCACCCGTAGCATATCTTGCTTGACAGTTTCTGGAAATTATTCCCCACCCCTGCGAACAAACCCAGACAAAATTAATTTCGTCCCAAAGTGCGGTTTTTTGTCGGAATTATAAATGCTATGCCCTACGGGATGAGTGGTTATGGGCAGAAGGGAATCCGTGGTCACACAGCTTCAAAGGGTAAAGAGTGTGTTGAGTGGCGATGAATCCGGGGTTGGATGGATGGAATGAAGTTGGCACAAAAGGGGTCCGGCTGAGATCGGAACAACGAAAGTCACTTTAGAGTTCAGTCTGACAGATAATTCGAACATGTTTGCACCATGTTTGGGTGTGATCTGGCTACGGGGTTCAGGAAAGTTCACTGCAGCTTTCATTCGATTGCCTTGAGATTTGTTTCGGATCTTAGAATTCGCATTCAGTTGTGGTCATCAAGAACTTGGTGGAATGAAAAAGATTTATTAAGACGAGGAATAGTTGTTTTAGGTCAAGAAAATGAAAGTGATATTTTTCCGTTTCTGCTAAGCATCTTCAGGATTTTATGAATTGAATTATAAACTACAGTCATAGATGAAACAAGTTTTGCCAAACGTACCTACAATGCTTCACAGATATTTGATTTCACTGTGTATAGCAGATAACTTGCAAAAGAAATATCGAACAATCAAATAATCTAGAATCTGTGTGAAATTTCCATACTCACTTCGTGAATGAATGAGCCTTTTTCCTGAGAATAGTACAGCGAACGTATCACGAGAGGCTGCACAGGTAGTAGGGATCAACATAAACTATTCACATATTATACAGTATTGAAAGATCATAATGAATGTCTGGATAGAATTATGAAATTGATGAAAGATATTGGGCTATACTCAAAAATTTGAACAAGAAAGCAAATGATAAACAAACTAATAGTAGGAGGCCAATGCCCTCGTATTCGACGCCTTTTAACCACAAAAAAAACAGTATTGTTTACGTAATATTAATTTATTATTTAAAAATATAGATCTGATATAAAAAATCATTTTGTGCTAGTATAATGCCAACAAAGCATTGCTTTTTTACGAATTGTACGTTGAATAATCGATATACGAAAGAAAACGTGTTATTTATACCATTTATAAAATTTCATATTAACGAGGTTAGATGTAAGAAATAGAGACATGCTTCGAAGAGAGTGGATTTAACAGTGCAAAAAATTAATAAATATTCATATGTATGCTCTAAACATAAAATGAATACAAAATTTTTCATAGTTGTTTACCATTCATTAGAATGAGATATAACCTCAATCGTTCGATGAATCATATTCATTTATTATATTTAATAAAATGTATGTCATTACCGTCTATATTTGATACATATTTCGCTCGGATATAAATCTGAAATTCATAATTATTAAAAAAAAAATATTTACAGTTTGAATCTACCGCTACTCTTTTACTAGAGTCTGTATACTATCCTGTCTATTAATTCATTTTTTTTCAGATACTTTTAAATTACGGCATGCAAGCCAACGTTTTGATGTTATAATATTGTTATCCTTCACAGTTGCAAATTTTAATTTTGTTCCAGGAACATAGCCTTCTGTTAATAACATTTATTTTAAATTATACTTCACCATATGTTTATATGAGGAGTAGGCAGTGTTTTTCCCTACCAAACTACTAGCGCTGCTAGTGAGTGATTTTTCGTACTTCAGGAAAAAGGTTCATTGAAGATATAACAATTAAATGTTGATAGGGTTACTGAGTTCAGGAAACTTTCATTCGATTACCTTGAGATTTTTTCAAAAACTACACCTCACAATTTGATCTTCACCTCACAATTCGATCGTAACAAACTTTATTTTGATAAATATATCACAACATGTTTCGCTAGCACAGTAGTTTTTTCAAGTGATCACTTGTAGTTTTTGAAATTACTATGGATCTTCATCAAGTAACGGCCAAATCAATCAGAAAACTTTGAGATTTATTTCTGATCTCAGAATTCCTATTCCGTTCTGGACATCATGAACTTGGTGGAATGGAGATGGTTATTGACACAGACACATTTCATATGAACGTACCACCAATGCTACACAGACATTTGATTCCAAAGTATAGCAGATAATTTGTGAATTTTCCATACTCATTTGATGAATAAATTGAAGGTAATAACGATTCAAGATTGATATGACATTTTTTTAATAGAATTTTGTTTTTAACTTTCACGTCTGGGGAAACAGTTCGCTCCTTTTTTTACATTTTGTGTTTGAATGTATGTAGTAATATTGTCGATTGATTATTTACACTTCGTATATTGAGATGATTTAGTTCCTAGAGTTGAATTTATATGAAAATGTTCATTTTGTCATCCTATCCAATTTTGATCAGTTTTCAATTTTTCGTTCACCATTTTACTTTAAATGATTATGATTTTATTCATTAGTTTGATACTGTTTTCTGAAATGTCAAAAAGTACTGAAAGTGAAATCAAATTATAGGAAAAAAATCCATGTACATGTTCCACTATTCACAATAGTTCACAATTTTTGAGAAAACTAGAAAACTGCTTTTATCATTTTTATTTTGACTTTGTTTGACAAGTAGTGATTCATTTTGAAAGTTCATTGAGCTGAATTTATCATTTATTTTCAGTACAATAAGAAAAGGTACTCGAAAAATCACTTAAAGTGAAATGATATACAGTATTGTCTGCTGTGCTGTGAAATGAGTAGAAGATAAGTAGAATAAGTTATAGAAGATAATCTATTCACATGTTCAATTATTCATAACAGTTTGCGATTTTTGAAAAGGAGTAATTCATTTTGAAATTTAATCAAACTGAATCGATCACATATTGTCGGTGTATTCAGCACCAACCATTCTTTTTAATTTGATGAACTAAGGAAAGGAATAACAAATAGTTGAAAAATGAAAAATGGCTGTCTATGCTGACGACAGTACCTACACTTGTCTCGTTGTCACATTTGGATTCCAGGATATCGGATTCGAAAATACATCTTCAGCGGCAGCAGGAGGTTGCATATCTTAATGAGGATCTTGAAGTCATTTCGAATTGGGGTGAAAGTAACCAGGTTTCATTTAATGTCACAAAAACCCGGGCATCGGTTTTTCCAAACAGATAAATATCTCCGAATCAGATATAATAATGTCAGGTCAGAAAATTTCTCTTTCTGTTTTAATGAGTTTGTTAGAGGTTGAAATGGACATTAATATGTCTTAGCACAATCGTATCGCTGAAGTTGCAAAGACTGCTTCTCAGAAGCTCGGAAAACTGTTCCGAGCCAGAAAACTGTACACACTTCAGCAACTTTTGATGCTTTTTGAAGCTCATATCGGACCTTCTTTGGATTATTGTTCTCATGTATAGACCTCTACCCCCAAAAATACCCAGAAGTTGCTAAATTTCATCCAGAAAACGTGAACATCATGGACAACCTCGATAGGCTGGAACATCTAAGAGAAGTTGGAGATTTGTCTCTCTTCTATATACACTTTCACGAAAGATGTTCAAGGTTTCTGGTACATTTGATTCTACTAAAAGCAGTTCATATCAGAAAAACGCGATGGACTGTGGCTGCTCATCGTTTTGAGGTTCAACTAAGTACAACTCGAACTTTACTATTCAAGAACTCTTTCATCTGGAGAACTTCGTTTATGTTTTTGAAATGGATTCAACCTCCAGCGATTTAAATCCAATACAAATTGCACAGGCACCGCGCCTTGAGAATTTTTTGGTAGTACTTATGTTTTGTCCTTGAAAAAAGTGACAAACTCTGAGAAAAAATAGTTTCTGAACATTTTCGACTAATTACATGAGACATATGACTAATTGTGTTTGCTGCTAGGCGCATGAAACCCTTCTGCATCTTCTTTCGGCAAGTCCAGCTTTCGCGGCCTATACCTATCCATCAACATAACGCGTTTATCAGTTGATCACCTTCTTCAGCACTCCCACGATGATATACACCTATGTTATCTTACGCTTCAAATTTAACAAACTTATTAGATTTCCCACCCTCAGGCTGGTTTCAGCTCCGGGTGAAATAAATATCGTCAAAAAATAGTAGGAAAAACGGATAATATATCAAGATTTTCACTCTGAGGTTGGTGTGTAGAAATTTCAACCGTCATGTCTTCCTAGACACACGATTTTCACACGTAATGATTCTTCATGCCACGGTTGTGAAAAGTGTTGTTTTCGCAATTATGCTGCCTTGCTCTTCGAATGGGAACATTTCTTAGGTTAGGTTAGGACTGAAGTGAGTGGGTCTATTGGACCCTCCACTGCAACCCACAAAGGTTTATTGTGGCTCACACCAATTTACACTCGACCAAATAAATCCAGCATCTTAAGGAATCCGATTAATTTGTATGATGAGTGGTCTTTCAAGTCAAATGGTAAGAGTACGGCTCTGTCGAACTCTAAGAACCTGATTCGATCCCCAGCGGGGCAGGCACAAAGTATATACTCTGCTGTTTCATCATTTTCTAAACATAGGCGCCACACACTGTCTTCCGACAGTCGGAGTCTCTGCATATGATGATTCAAAAGACAGTGACCTGTAAGAAGGCCTGTTAGACATCATAGGTCGTCCCTACTATAGTCCAATAACTGTTTGGTATCAAACTTAGAAGGGTAAATAAACCCCTTGGAGTGAGCCATTCTTGGAAGATTCTGTCATAATTTCGTAAATCTTCTTTCCATCCAGGTGTTTGTTTGGCAAAGCCTAAAGCGATGCCGATAACAGGTTCTGATCCGATGAAGCTGCTTGCAGCACCCTCCTTTGCAAGGAAGTCAGCAGCCTCATTTACTTTCACACCAGAATGGCCAGGAATCCAGACAAGAGACAATCTCTTAAGTCTTCTTATCGAGGAGAGTCGTTTTTGGCAATTTGCGTTTATGAAAAGTGTTGTTTTGGCAATTATGCTGCTTTGCTCTTCGAATGGATCAGTGCCTTGGGTACATAGTCTAAACGAAAACTTCATTTTCGGTTGAAAAATGAAAACTACATATGATGAATGCCTCTATTCAAAAATTATAGAGGAACGAAGTACTTCTGAATTGTTATTCAACTCTACAGAATTCATCAATTGTTTCACCAATTTATCACCAAATATCGCTGGCTAGCTGAAACATCGACTTGATATCGTAAAATTAGTCGTAAAAAAAAGTCGAGTGAAAAGGAAAAGCCAAAAAGCCCATAAACATTACTCTTGCCAGGCGAATGCCCCCATCCATTTACGTAATTAATGCCTTCATTACTGAGGGGTTTTTCGATTGCATAATGTATGTCTGCCGCCCGGAGGTAACAACCTACAATTTGAATAATCTAATTTAATTGTGGCCCACGAAAGTAAATAAACTCACATGCCTTTCAAATGTTTGTTCTATTAGGCTGTTATAACATTGTTAACTAACGTGATAGCCTGGATGCGATTAAATATACATATCTGTTGTAATGTGATCTCTGTTTACATTCCGGCAAAATACAATAAAATGGTTTAATTACTTCTAGCTAGAACATCGAAACTGCTTGCAGCGTTACAAATACAAGGGATCAGAGACAAAATACAGGCTGGACGAAGGTAGTCTAATGGAACTTATAATACCAAACATTCTCTCTGCCACTGAGTCACACATATTTATTTGTATGTACATTGAATACAAGGACGAAGGTAGTCTCTTAGCAACGACTGACTGAAGAGCTCCGTATACAATTGGTTTATATGTTGAGTGAATGTTGGGGTTGTGGTTGGATGTCTATGTGAATGCTCATTCCTGATCGGTTCCCACTTGTGCTAGATTTTTCTGATTAGTCCATATTGGTGCTGGTGGAATCAAGATAGAAGATGTGTTTAGGTCTGTTTCCAGTTTATGACTGTGTTATTGATTGTTTGAAGGTGGTTGACAATGTTTTGTGGTGTATTTCATCAGTTCGGACTTCCATTGTCTAATCTAATATAAATTGATTTGAAAACCC
>WOGN01004913.1:0-13653 GCA_015342105.1 Leptinotarsa texana | reverse complement strand
TTTTTCAGGGTTTCGAATCATTTTATATCAGATTAGACAATGGAAGTCCGAACTGATGAAATACACCACAAAACATTGTCAACAACCACCTTCAAACAAACGTCTAAAAATTTGCTTTTGATATAATTTTGTTGCGAGCGATGGTGTCAATTAAATGCTTCCTGAGAGTATCAGAGCTGAAGACCCCTTATAAGAGGAGTAACTATAGAAATCGTTGGATATGTGTCTCCAGATAAAGTTGCTTTCATAACTTCTAAAGGCTTGAGTAGAAAAATGTGACAACAGCCCACTCATCAGCATCCAAGTACTCTGGTGCCTTAGTAATGCTAATGATGGTCATCGAAAGGGCGTCCTTCACCTTTATTAGTCTTTCTAACATGATCATGGTGGAATTCTATCTGGTGGAAACGTCTTGTTTTAGCTTCAAAACTGGAAATCCCATTTGTTCTTGTACTGACTTCAGTTTATTGCACGCTAATACATTATGGCTGAAATGGCCTATTATTGTTTTATATTTTTTAACAATAGCTTGAAAATTCGGGTTACTGTTCAATGAATCAGTGACACTCAAATTCAGTGTATGCGCAACACAGGGATGGTGATGTTTTTGTAGGAAATCGTTGATTGCACATTTTATATTCGATCTGTTGTCGGAATCAATGGTAATTATTTTATTTGAAATATTCCATCTATTGAAAATATCACTAAGAGTAGTTGAAATGAGTTCACTTGAATGATTTCCAATTATTTCTTCTATTGATAACACGTGGGAATGAAATTTATCATTGTAAATAAAATGGCACGTCACCGTGATGTAACCTCTTTTGCTGTCTGACGTCCAGATATCAGTAGTGACAGAAACACCATTGGTGACATTCAAAAGTTTTTTAATTCTTCAACTTGTTCTGCATAAATACTTGGTAAGATGTCGTTTGACAATTTTTTTCGATTTGGTAACTTGTCCTGTGGTCGAAGCAAGTTTGAATATTCTATAAAACCTTTATCTTCCACAATGGAAAGGGGTTGATAATCATTTGTTATCATTTTTACCAACGCTTTATCTATATTTTTTATGTCACTTTCACTGAGTTCTGTACTAGTGACGCCAAATAGTTTCATTTGTCTTTTGATGTTTAGTGGGTGGAGGTCCACTCTTTGCAAACAATCCAGATGATGTTGAAGGTCTGGTATTTTCCTTATCCGCTACTGCAGACGGCCCTGTCCCTATATTTTGATCTTGTTCCCCGCTGTCAAGAGTGTCACTTTCGTTTTCGTTACCTGTAATGACAATTCTCATATTTGGAAGCTGGCTTATAATTTGAGAGCGTAAGCGTAAGATGAATACGTTTTAAATGTTGATTCTAATTGGTAGTATTACCAAAGAATTTCAAATTCTTATTGCAAATATTACACTTAACACTTCTTTCATGGATTTTATTAAAATGTTCCCAAACTGAGGAAGTTTTCTTCGGACCCGGTCTTATTTTTTGATCGATATAAATTAAAAGAATGTACGGCACAACTCGATACTTATTATATCACCTCGAACAGTGACCGTATCTATGAATGCGTAAATTAACAATGTCTATTGAGTGATTCTCCTGCTCATTGCGAGTGATTTATAATTTGAATGATAATTCGATTATTCAACCAATTCGATTACTAATAATTCGATTACCAAAATATTTCGATTATGCCCATCACTAGGCAAAATATGAGTCTAACAAAACTATGTAATGATACTGGTATTACATTCTCCTTTGATTTACTTTGTCATATTTATAAAGTGATTTACTGTATACATAAAGAAGCTTTGTTTCAGGAAGAAAACATGAAAATAATGAATCTATAGAACAGGCGAACTATTGTTTTGATCAAATAAAACTCAATTTAGGCAAGTGATACCCAGGTAAATGGTGAAAATCTAGTCCAAAGTAGGGTAATACCAATAAATTGTCTTGTGTAAAGTTATTTTATGACTAGTATGAATTTCTAGTCAGTTGTTGTAAATAATCAGTTATCAAAATAAACAACCAACTCAGTAGAAACATTTGTGCAGTATCACATGTAATTCGTCTCTCTTTCAGTCTTCTTCCTTGTTGAGAGTGCTTTTCAAGAAAAAATATGTAAGCGAAACTATATTTTCTTTTCTCCATATAACATATGAAAAAATAAGTGAAGGTGAGGCCTCTGCAGCAGTATTTTGGGACCTGTCAAAAGCGTTTCATTGTGTAAACCATGCTGTGCTGCTTCAGAAGCCTTATAAATATGGTTTTAATAACTCGGCTTTTGAATGGTTTAAATCTAACATAGGAAATCGAAAATAGTTAGTGAAAACTACAACATCCTTCATGTTAAATAACAGAAAATTCAGGTGTTCCGCAAGGTTCCGTTTTGGGCCTCATTCTATTTCTACTGTATATAAAGGAGATTACCTCCGGAAATTTTACTCCCTTCGTAGATGATACAACTCTGTTTTGGCACAATGAAGTTCCCAAAGACTGATCAGAAATTGACACAGATTTAATGAAAGTCAATAACTGGTGTGATGCAAATCTCTTAACACTCAACATGGAAATGACAAATACCCTTTCTTTTGAATGTGAACTGTCAAATATATTAGAGATGATCCTGTCTCAAACAAAAAGATACAACTAAGTTCTTAGAGGTTAACATTGACAATACTTTTAATTCGATGATCACTTTGTTGAGTACAAAAATCGCATAGAGAGGGTTTCATTAAGAGAATGCACTGTGTCACAAATCAAAGAAGATAATGGCACAATTGGGTTTCAAATTGCTTCAGCATTCACCATATTCTCCGGATCTTGCCACAAGCGATATTTTCCTGTTCTAAAATCTTAAAAAAATGCTTGCTGTAAAGAAATTTATTGTCGATGAAGAGGTAACTGTAGAAACTGAGGCCTATTTTGAGGCTAAGAACAAATCGTACAATAAAAATGAACGTATGATCGCAAAATTTTCTGATTTAAAAATAGTATCTTAAGCACCCTGGGAGAAAAATACGGCATTCTCGCCCGCGAAATTTTGTTACTTGGGGCCAAATCTGGAGAATATGGAGGACGCAGAAGCAATTTGAAGCCCAATTCATGCATTTTTGCCACCTAGGGAAAAAAGTGATTCTCGCCTGCGAAACTGTCGCCCAAGTCGAAGGCGGATGAAAAGTTCGATCCTTTCGTTGATTCAGCGTTTTACAATCACAGATTGTTGTCATATACAGTTTGAAAAACAATTCATTGCTAGGTTACCGAGAGGAAAAGTTAGTGTTATCTAACCGGGAGAGAACCAGGCATACAGAAGACGAAAAGCGAAACTTTTCATTCTGCAGTGAGAAAATTAATTTTCAAATATTGACACTTATAAGCAACAGCAAATAATAAAATAATGACATTTGTTTGAAGATCAGAGCAGTAAGAGTACATTTGTATCATTACTAAAGTAATCCATTGTAAAGATTCTGAGGTGACCATAAAATTATTATTCTTGACCAAAAAATAAATATATTTCAAAATTGTCTATATTTCAGTCTGAATTAAATTACTTATTGAAAACTCATTCATATTCGGCGATCACCACCATCATTCCCACTCCTGCTAGCATAGCAGCCACTTGTAGAAAAGTTTGAACAATACTAGGTTTTTCTTCATCGAGAAGTTCAGGAATCACAGATACAAGAGCTATGTATATAAACCCTCCAGCAGTAAAAGGCAAGATCCAAGACGCTGCCATGGCTCCTGAACTGTTTTGGGCAAGAAGAGATAACGCAGTTCCTGAAAAAAATGCTAGTATTATAGATTCAATGTTTCTCTTAGAAGAATAGGAAGTTGAACAGCAAATTTTTATGCTGAATGAAATATTTTATTCATGCTCGTAGTACAAAAAATTAAGCGCTGTTTTAAAACCTCAAAGAATTTAACGTTCAGAGGAACAATTGGGATTGGATTAAGTCAATTCACTGTTGTTTTTGGCCGACGTTGAGACTTTCATGAAGTCATCATCAGGGTCTTACAAGGTGAAACAATTTTCAACAATATGTCTGATATTTTAAATATTGTTTCAACTTATGGTGCCCTGGAATGACTTTATATAAGTTGAAACATTATTTGATTTAATCCTAACTCTTCCTGTGACTTTGTAAGGCGCTTAAGACAAATACTGAACCAGCTCAAGTCCACGAAGTTGTTGGTTCTGATTCAATTTAATTTGTTTCTTGGGACAATAAACCCAATTGAATTGAAAAATCTTTTCTAATGTCTGTAGATACAAACATTATTAGAATTATTATTATTAAATGTAAATAAAGACTGAGAACAGAGTCCTATAGAAGCCTATAGAAGAGATCAACAAATTAATACAATGCATGCAAAAATAAAGAAAAATAATTAATATATGTATAGAAACGAATTCACAACATCGTTGGTAAGTTATTCCGTGTTTCAAAAATTAATCAACATGCTTTTATTAGCTTCACCTGTATATATGTAGGTTTGTTTGTAAGCGTGGGCACTTTGTGCCATATTTTTTGTATATCAAGCGCCCGTC
This sequence comes from Leptinotarsa texana, assembly GCA_015342105.1. NCBI lineage: Eukaryota > Metazoa > Arthropoda > Insecta > Coleoptera > Chrysomelidae > Leptinotarsa > Leptinotarsa texana. The sequence goes on along the minus strand of WOGN01004913.1, from coordinate 9,090 downwards.
GCTTTTTTCACAATAATACTAGTATTTTTCATTCGTTATTGTTTCAAACTTATTTAAAAAAACAGTATTTTCAACTTTTCAGGTCGATGTTCTTTGAAAGCGTGTTTTTTAGTTTTATAAACAATATTTATTTAATTTGAATGTGTGACCAAAGTAACCGTGAATCATTTCTGATTAGCATAATTATACTTGGCTATTCGGAAAGATATGATGAGGTCCCCACGGAGTCGACGTTGATCAAAAGCTATCAGTTGTGCCATCCTCAATCTTTCGGAATAGGAGTATGACAAAAGTCATACTCCTGGCTCGATGCTGAACATTTTCCAACAAGTTCTTATCGTGCACCAGAATAGGACACCACACCAGATCTGCATACTCCATAATTGGACGAATATAGTTTTTTTAGAGCTTTATTGAATTCGAATATAATAGATGGGAGAACGTTTTGCGAATGATGTAGATCAGTGTGTTGTCATGTTTTGTGGGTATAATATGTTTGGACCAAGTTAGGTCATATTGATAAAGCATATACGTATGTCTTTATATAACACTATAAAGAAGAATTGAAAGAAAGGAAATTCAGATATCATATTTTTCAAAATAGTTATGTGGCAGAAACAGATATGATATCAGATTTTATTTTGAACTAAAAAGTATAGTACGCTGCTGAATTCTATCCAGAAAAGAGTCATAAGCCCATAACTCACCTGCTACAGCTCCTAGAGCAGTTGTAAGTTGAAGAAGCATGGCATTTTTTCTTGAAACACCGGACTGAAGTAAAATGGCAAAATCTCCAATTTCATGGGGCACTTCATGTAGAAGTATTGTTATAGTTGTCACAATTCCTGAAATTGATTATGAAGTTGAAATTTTTGACCACATGTCTACTATATAAAAATGGATGTTTGTTGGTTGGTTGTTGGTAAGTGATAAACTTCTATGTTGCTCAACCGATCGTGATGAAACTTGACATGTATAAGTAATTTTTCATAAAGGTTTTTAGGCTATCAATTTTTCTGTAACTCGTCACTAGATGGCGCCGCATAACAATTTTTTAAAAGCACTGTTCTATAACGTTGGGCATGCCTAAGTTCGTCGATTCTGATACTTTCAAAACATTGGAATAGCAGCGATATGGCAACATAGTACTAGTAACATATACGAGAGGAATAAGACCAGTGAAATAGATGAGAGTTAAATACCAAAAATTGTTTTTTCATTTATTTATTCTAATACCATTTTTTACCTACTGTATAGACACGACGGGAGAGAAGATTTGAAATTTTATTTCGAGACATTCATTTTCTTATATATGTAGTACCTCTCTTTGATACAGTCTTCAGAATTACTTTGATACGTTATAAAGTTCATTGTACTTTAGTTATGATAGTTAGGTTAATTTTATGAAAAAAGGAGATCTTCCTTGAAAAGATTACTACAATATAAATATTAGGTGAGTATTTTCTGACCATTTTTTTCTGTTGATAGATTTCCTTAGTAGATTCTATCAATATACAAATAAAATCAGAAATATCATGTAATCATTTTTAATCATATATCAAGCAGGTACGTTTCTGCTCTTTTTCCACCTTCAGGTTTATATAGCATTATTGGTCTGTCTCTTTTGATAGATTGACATTCAATCTTTCATATTAGGTGAGTAGTTGGTTTAAGTTTTTTCTGACTTCATAGTCTTGTTTATAATAGTTGTCAAATCAAATCAAATATACTTTATTGTCTGAAGAAAATATATCTTATAGACAAAGTCTGAAAATACAAACAACAATACAAGAAGAAATATATAAATAAAGTAGAATATATAAAAAATAATAAAATAATATGCTAAGCGAGAAAATATTGGTTATCGAGTGAATCAGGAGACAAAAATATCATCAAAATACTCCTGAACTGAGTAATAGACCCCATCAACCAGAAGCCTTATGACCTCTTGTAATTGATTTCTTTTATTTTAGGTACAGTTTGATTTCATTGAAACTAATCGAGTCCCTAACTAGTGAGCTCGTGGGAGTGGGCAGTTCAATATTCCTAATGTGACTTAGGGTGTTGTGAGGAGTGTGATTCACCCTAGACAAATGGTTTTTCTTTATTAAACAGATTGTTTCCAAAATGTATAGGGAGGGTACAGTTGAAATACTGTGAGTTTTGAAAAGAGGTTTGAGGTAACCCGGGAAGCAGCCTAGCATATGTAACGGACAGCTTTTTTTGAAGGACAAAGATCATATGAAATAAGTCTCTGGAACAGACTCCAGAAGGCGATTCCGTTACTAATATGTGAATCTATAAGAGCAAAATAGGCTGTTCTTGAATGGGCGTAGCCTAATTCAGTCGAGATGACTCTAAGCGCGTAGTAGCCTGAGGCATTATGTGAGATTGAAGGAATGAACATATAACTAAAATCATAAAATAAATTGTTATAGACCGAATATATGCAGACTTTTTTTATGAAATTAAACTTTACGGATAGTATATGCCTCAAAAAAAGTAATGATATAAAATGACAAAGCAATCGGAGTTCCACTGGAAATCCACAAAGGAAAATAATTATTCAACCGCATTTTTTTATTTGGCTAGTATGTATCTGTAGGAAAAATATTACTTCAATTGTAATCTCTGCAAAACGAAAGTATCAAATGTATATTTAAATAAAATTTTTTGGAGCCTACTGTTGCATACTTTTTTACCAATTCATCTACATCAATATTAGATATAAAAAGTATTCTGATTGAAGCTGTTAGGAAATAATCAAAAATTGGAATAAGAGTTAGGAGTATCACTTCAGATTTAGTTTTTAATTTTTATACACTTACCAGAAAAGATGTTGAAGTAACTGTAGAACTGCCGTGTTTCTTTGTTGATGAGAAACAAATATTTTACTTTTTCGATACTCCTCATCTGCTGAAATGTAGCAGAAACCATTTTTTCGATGACTTTTCAAAATTTGATGAATTTTCAATGAACATGATTCATCTTGGATAAGGAAAAGCAATATAGACTAGCACCCAAACTTACTGATTCTCATTCATTTTTAACTAACTTTCAAATGATGAAGGTTGAATTAGCAAGTCTTCAGTTACTCGGTAACTACAGTGATGAATACTCATGTCAGTTTCAATAAGATATCATCAGCAGCAATAGGGACAGGTACGTTAATTGAAAAAATGGATAGTGTTTGATATTTTGAATTCACATCGTTTTGACGATGTCAAACATTTCAATAAACCTTTTTCCGGAACATCAAAACATATGGATTTTCTGAAAGAAATGAAAATACTTTCCAGCAAATTAACTGTAATATCAAAAAAGGGAAAAGCACGACTGGACAAATGAGATTCACTGAGGGGTGACAGATAACAATTTCGGCATTTCTGCAACTCTGAGAAAACCTACATAGTGAAGGACACTCCTACATATTGACAAGAAATATAAATCAGGATGATCATAGAACTCTAACTACTCCAGAAGGCAACAGCTTGGGCTATGTTTGTGGATATCTTTAGGAAAACATTCATGTGAAGTATTTACAAATGTTGCCACGGCGGCTAGTATCATACTGAATGAAATAAATGTATATAGTTATTACAAGGCATACAGTGATATAGAAGCCAAACAGTTTGGTAATTAATATATGCCTCCAGATTCATTTTTACAAAGTATCATTCATCTAGAGACAGAATTCCTTATCATTTCTATAATTTATGTGCCATATGATTGCATAGGCAACAATGTTTTCAAAAATCAGCATTTCTCACCCTTGTGACAATTTTTCTTAGGATGAGCAACTGCCTTTATTCATCTATTTAGACTTACAATATGACAGGTAGGTTCCGACAGTCACTGTAGCCAATCTAACAATATTGAAATACATAACTTGTATCACAAAGTATATCTCACAGATGTGTTGAGTCCAAGAAACCTTTATTAAGACAGACTTAAGAAATTTACCACAAGTGGATTCATTCATGGTTATTGAATATTTCATGGGGAATAAAAACTTCGTGATGAAATGAGAGGGGAATCCAAGTTAAAAGATGAGTCTGACGATAAATTATAAATATTGAGTAATGTATATTACGATTCATTGATACAAAATGTACAAAACTCTGAAATTTGACTCTCCTTGATTTGCATTTGCAACCTCTCCCTATTCCCATGCCAGAACAAAAATATTGTCTATCGAGATACGTCTCACTAACCAATTTAGCATCATAAGGGGATGACTAGGGTCTTTGGCGTGGGAAAAGTATTTTCAATATAAAAACGTTCTTTGAATTAAAGGCTTAGGTTTAGCATTTTGTAAATGATGCATTTTTTCATAACTTTCAGGTATACAAAAATTCTCAATATCTGCTGATGATTGAAATAAAATATTCCAATTGAATACATGTTTTATTGTTATCATTATTTTTCGTCTGAAAGTTGTGGTGGTCGGGCCCTGTCCCAAGAGCGCCAATACATTCATTAGGACTTCCCACACCGTGGGGTGAGTGATCATTGGTTCCGACAATCATGTGTCCTGAGGTAAGAATGAGTCTTCTGCATTTGTCCATCAAAGATTTTTGCTTTCGTGCAGCAAAAAAGCATTATCTTAAAGTTCGAGATGACATAATTCCACCAAGGACTCCCAATAATTTCAGCCGATCTGATAAGTTTAATTTCAATATTATGAGAAATTTGATTTTTTTATACATAGGCTCCTATTATTATGCTTGGCTGGAATTTTAAGTCTATTTGTGAAGTGTTATTAGATGCATGTAGCCAGCCCCATCGGTGACTAGTATCAACTGTTAGGTTGATATGACCTCCAGCCACTGATGATAAAATTATATACACTAGTCAACACTATTCAGGAACGGAGCTGCAAGACTTTTTACTTATTATTGTTACTGATATTACAGATATACAAAATTTTATTATTCAGTAACAATGAGTATATGCCTCTGTAATTAAAATAAAAAGTCCAAGAAGTGTAGTAATGTTTATTGATTTCAAATTCAATTGAGGCATCTACAAAATGTTTATTTTTAAAAGATCTAAAACAAATAAATACACAAAATAAAATTATCACATGCTGGACAACATCAAACGAAAATATACAGATAAAATTAGAATTATTTCAACACGATAAAAATCAAACTAAACTTACTTCCAAAGCCTCTGGAATAATGAAATCAATCTCCAAAAAAAACCATTGTGAGTTGATCAGCAGATCAGAATTGCATCGCATCTAAAGAGAACAACTAACTTGATCGTCATTCTCTGACAATTATGTGCAATAACTTTGTCAGAAAACGGTTAGCAAATACTAGCTTCAAAAAGGATATAACATAACAATAATTCTTAGGTTAATATTAGGGTCCGAAATTATATGTAACAATAATAATGCATAACCAACATTACGCTTATGTTACCCACAACCGTGGACATTTTCAAAGTATTTCATATACGTCTTAAAATACCTACATGAAATATTGGAATAGAAATACAACTAATGCCACTTCTGAAGGATTTTCAAGGTATTTATCATCGATTCAACAATTTACATTCCTTGATAAGTAAAATTTGGAACCTTCTTCTTAAATTATGAAATCCTAAATACACAGAAATACTTCATGAGCAGCTTATTCGAACCCTAAAAGTGTATACATTAATACACAACTTACAATTTTGTAAATCAATTCTGAACTACTGTCTCCCAAATTCATTTTCAGCCCACGAAAATGAAAATGGGCAGCACCGACTTGAAACGCATGGTGCTCAAGCAATAACCAGAATTATACATAGATACATGAAATCATTTCATATAACGTCATATGTTTATGAAATCACATGAAACAAGAAAAACAATAATTCATAGTTATTTTGAATGTAAATAATGCAAATTGTTACATGGCCACACGGAACTCATGTACATTTGCACTGTACCAATGACTGAAACTAAGCATATCCCAAGGGGATGTGATCCTAGGGTCCTAGATTAAGGGGCCATTGGTACAGCATTCACAGAGTTCCTAATTCTTCTTCACACCATTCTGGTTGACTGGTCCCTTGCCAGATACTACTGAGGTGCTGGTGAAAAAATTCAATCTCAGGTAAAAACGGTAAAAATTCCATAAAAATAAACTATATGCACTTTATTAGAAACATAACTTCTCAAAACATAAGAAAAAAACACCTATCCAAGAGTATATAGGGAAGTGATAGAAACTCATAAGCACAAAGACAATTTGAATCGAATGGAAGGAATTAACAGTAATAAAATCTGGCTACCTGTTCTGAATTGCACACAAATCATTGAATTGTTATTACTCAGACAGAAGATCATTTGATATAAACTGTTAATTATATAAAGCACAAATCGAGTAGAATTTAGTCAGTATAAAAACGATTCAAATTTCAAGTATTACCTTACTGAATAAAACACTTTTTTTTTTCAAGCAACATGAAGTTCCTATCAACATTGAGCGGTTCACAAAAGGTGCAGCTGCAAAGCCGATTTATACAAATTTGCATATGTCATTGGTCTAAAGTTTCCTTCCTTTCTGAGTAATTAACAGTAACAATTTTTGTTATAATTGAACGGCTATGACATATACACAGTTATCAGGGTCAATATTTTAAAGGATTTGAAAACGTGTCTACATGAACCATGGAAATCAAGATCGCCTATAATTCTTACTGCTCGTTTTTGCAACTTATAAACTATCTTAGGCATAACCCCATATTCATGCACGAGTGGAAGCAGGCAAAATTAAGTTGAACTATAGACATGAATGGTATAGACAGTTTGATATATATGTCATGGATGTGGTTTGACCAATTTGAGGAAAGTTATTCTCAAAGCAAACCTTTTATTTTTTATGGTTCATGTGACAGTAACTTGATTGGAAACACACTATTTTATTGCTATGCTTCTCTCCTGACTGCAATGTTTTGAAAACAATAAATGTGGTCGGGTACATTTTTATTTCCACCAAATTGATGTGATTATGGTAGTTTCCTTAAAAAAACAATATAATGAATGAAATTGGAATGTTTTCCCATATTTTGCTTCTGAAACAACGTTCTGCTTCCTCAAGCTCTTCGGATTCATCAAGTTCGTCCAAGCATTAAATAAGTCCTTGCCATTTTCCTATCAAGATGCAATTCTATCTGTAATAACTCAACAATTTTCAGCTGCACCACATAATCTTGCTGATGGAAATATATCATTAAAAACACTGATATAAAAATAAATTGTTGTACAAACCTTCACCACACATTAAAAATAAAGGATGCTGAAGAAATTTCAACATATCATTTATATACATTAAAAAAAGAGTATTGTAATTTGCTGAGTGGTCCGAAAGATTATAGGCCAACCTACCCCTTACTTCGTACTCTAACAAAATCTATATTTAAACAAAGCGTTCAATGCATCTTGGGACTTCATCATATAAATATTTCAATATTAGATTTTATACTTCTATGCAAACCCATTTTTGACCAGTCTGATAAGCATATGTTCAACTGTTTTTGGATATAATTCAATGTTCAGCGTGGAAGTAGTTTTCCGGCAGGCATTTACCAAAACCTACGGAGTAGGTAGTTGAGAGAGAAATATTTCAAAATTTTATTTCGAAATATTGTTTTCATTTCTGTTTTGGGATGTTTATTTCCCGCTTGGGGCTTTGTGTGCATGATGGATCTGTTACTAGTTAACAATCTTTCTCTTAGACGAAAATTTCATACACGCAATCAAGCCGCGTTGAAATTAATCTAGTCCCTTACACACTGCTGTTTGGGTCGGATCTTTTCTGCACTGGTAATACCTCGAAACATGTTTGTGATCTACTTGAATAATTTCAGCATGGTCCTGCTGCTAGATGAACGAGAAACATCTGCTCTGCAAGACTAGCGTTAGTGTATCTCGCATAAATGTCTGTCAGATATAATTCAATGTCCAGTGTGGTATTAGCCGAGGGAGTAGTTATTTTCCCAGTAGACATTTACCAGAACCTACTGTGTAGATACGTTGGGAGAGATTAATTTCGAGAGATTTTATTTCAAAATATTTACTTTGCTATACATATGTATCTCTCCTCAATAGTTTTCGGACTTGTTTTGAAATATTTACCTGTAAGGAACTGTGGATCGCTTCAATAATGAAAAAAGTTAAAAAGAAACTAACTTGATTTTTATTCATAATTATTATAATCTTAAAGTTCGATACATTCATTTCTACCCTTTTCTTTTCAAAACCATGCTTGTAGAACAATATGTCCTTGATCTCAAAATAAGCTTCAGTTACAGAAATTACTCGTTCATTTGAGCTAAATCTTTTTCCTTGAAGCAACTTCTTGCTCCCTCCCTCATGTGCGGTCGTTTTTTGTGATTTCGTTCTTCAAAAGGAAAATTAGCTCAATGCAAAAGTTGTTACTGTGTTTCCACTTTTCAAAACTGATGGCTTGACTTTGTCAGCTGGCTGATGCGTTTTCGGAGGCTTCGGTTTTCAGTTTTCACTAGTTAATTGCATGCTACTCAGCTGACGCCGCCCCAACAGGAGGCGTTAGCCTCTTTGATTGGGCATTGTCATATGCCGATGCAAGATATCTTGTTAATCGTAAGTAAACAGTAACAAACAGCTCTCTGAATCGCTGACTCTCTGGCATTGGTTCCATTGTGAGCAAATGCGGCACCCACTTGGATAGGACCGAAATCAAGCTCATGAGAATCATAGAAGCACTTCCAGTTGGTATGTTTACCATCTCAGCAATGTAGCCTACCCGAGTGATCCGCATCATTTATATCAGTGTGACCGCGTTTGAAATCACCATACCACCAGGAAATTGTTTTCAAAGAATAACATTTTTCAAGCCATTGCTGAGATTACACAGTATTTTTTCCCATTGAATAATTTTTCAACAACACATGAAATTCGTTTTTTTTTTCATATTCAACACAAATGCAAAAGTAGCATCACTTTCACCGCAGTAGCTTTACTGTTTCTAGTATGACTGACTGAAAATTAGACACATCATTCAAAGGTTACTTCTTTCGAAAAACAAGTAGATTTAATATTACTAATACCAT
>WOGN01004911.1:0-13657 GCA_015342105.1 Leptinotarsa texana | reverse complement strand
GTAATTTTTCTATATATATATATATATATATAATCAAAATGAGCATGAAGAGATAAACGATTATCCACCATGAAACCTAAGTATTTGAATTCACTTACGAACTCTATTAAATAACCTGCAATTTGTAATCTTATGTTGAAATTGTTGATGAGTGTTTTTTAAACAGATTTTATAACCACTGTATATAATACTGCAATCACCAAGCTTTCTGAATCCCAAAATACATGTGGCAACACCAAAAAATTGCTGAAATGCTCAAGTATCATGCTCACGTAGCACAATAAAGAGAGGAAAGAAGAATTTTATCTCAAATTCAAAAATAACTAGTGAAAACTGTACAAATCGAGTAGAAAGGATCACAGGTACAGACATGATATTCCGTATTTCGGATCATTGTTGTTCCTGACTTTAGTAACAAAATGTTACTTCTAGGTGTTCAAAATCACCAAGTTACGTTGTTACTCATTTTGTTATATTTGAGAAACTATTGTATTGTAAGTCACTTCCTTAATTGGGAAGTATTCTAAGGTAGCGACGCCTAACATGTCTTTAAACATATATGAACATTTTAAAAGTTCGGACTGCCACAAGTTAGAAAAAGAGTTTACAGAAATTTTAATGCCATTGAAAGCACTAAGAGTTGAGCAAGCCTTGATAAGCATTAAATATATAAATTCAAAAAATACAAGAACGCTAATTTGTAAAACAAACAAACCATTTTAATGGGTTGGTTGACAATAAGTGAAATGCCACTTATATAATAACAACAAAAATGCAAAAAAAATAAAACAGCATAATCGAGTAGTTTCGGAAGTTTGTTTTTCGTGTGAAGTAGTTGTTTCGAGGGAGGATTATTTTCAATCTGTGTTCGAAAGGTACTCCCTTGCATGATCTACACATTTTTGTAAAGAGTTTGTTTTGAAATTAATTTCTTTCTTCTTTTCTTTGGAAGTTTCCACATTTTTTTGTATAAAGACGGAGAAGTAGAAAGTCAAAACCATTATTTCCCAAAAATCAATATCTCCTGATAGTATACTCCTTCAAATTGAAATTAAATAAATATTGTTTTAGTAAGTATTTTTTACAAGTACAGATTTTCTTTTGCAATCGTCAACGTCAACATAGTTATTTTTTGTATACATCGTGAATATACATGTAGTGTTGGTTGAACCAAACATGTCTTTGATGATTTCAGACGATGTGAGTTGAACTGTACCATGAATTTTTGAGAAAAGTTCATCTTTTAATTTTCCTCAGATAACTGGAATAGGAGAAAATGCAGAAGAGATTGACAAACATAAACTCGAGCAAATGGAAATTGAAAAAGAAAAACTGAAAAGTCAAAGTCTCAAATGGAAAATTATCATAAATAAACACAAAGGTTATAAGTATACTATACCGTGTGTCACAGATTCATAGAGCATCTCTTTTTTAAATTTAATCGATTTTTGAATGTCGAATTAGAACATAAAAATGACATGTTTTCGCTTCTGACGTATTTGTCTGCCTTTTATGGAACACATTGGACTTGTTCTCCAAATTTTTCCAAGAAATATGTAAATGAGCTCAGCCATTTAGTTAGCTCAAACAAACTACTATGTATGGAGTTATTTGAAAGCAGAACATTTATGTAGATATTATTTTCGAATATTCCTTTCTCAATACTTCTAGACTTGGATTATACCAAGTTGATAAAATAAACAATTACTTATGCCGGACATTTTACCAAAAGCGTGAATGAAAATGTCAGTGAGGGAATTATTCTGTCCAACTATTGTTGTTTCAGTTATCGACTGTAATAAGGCAATTTGTGGTGTGAAACTACTTGAAAAATGATGCTGTGGAGAAAATATTAACGTCTGGTAGTTAGTATGATTTGAAACGTATTCATGATGATTCCCAATTAGCGTTAGGTTGGTTTTGAACTCAGAGTAATGATGTAAATAGAGATGCCTTTCTTTCCTTGTTTCTGAAGCCAAATTACTTTGTTTATATTTACGACAATCCCCCAACTAACAAAATAGATAATTCCTGTATTTCGTTGTTTTTTGAAGTTATTTTGGTGATTTGAATACTTATTGGCCGATACAATTAATTTGTACTGTAAAAAGTAATTTTGAAGACGGTGAAAACCTGCGTTGTTTGTGAATTTTCGCAATCCTCGCATGTTGATGGATCCAGTCCAGAGGATTATGTAAACAATTCCCTCAGTCCCCTTGTCCACATTTTACTGTGAGAGAGATGTATATCCTGGTTGTCTACAAATCTGTTGTATTTATATACGGAGGGCATCTCTACTTATTTTTTATTACTCTGAGGTTTTGATTCGGAATTTGACGTGTTATGTTACGTCAGTTATCAGTCTCTGGTTTATTTTGAACGTTATAGATTATGCTGGCGAATCATAATAATAATGATGACACTACAAATTGTTTTTTAATACATCCTCGAATATGATTAAAAGAAAACACCTTTGGTATTCGATAAAAATATTAATGAGATAGATGATGAGTTAAGATAACTTCTTATTCACATCCTCTAAAATAATAATTTTTGTCATATTCATGATCAAAGAAAAAAGTACAGAAATAACAATAGCAATTATCACGACTTTTGAATTTCGAAAAAAAAACAAAAAAAAAAGAGGTGTGTACTATGAGTCTGTAACACACGTTATACACATGTATATACTTCATGAGAAATATTTTGCATCGCTATTATTTTCTCATTTCAGACAAGATTAAGAAAAAAGACGCATCTCCCAATACGGTGTCTTAGTCAAGTTGACGTACCGAATCTACAAAAGTCAAATTCCATTTAATGTCGATGTTTTTTGTAATATTGTTATCATTTGCTTTAAAAAATGTTTCATTTGCCACAGTCATTAAGAAAAGTATAATAGGTTGGTGAGTACAAATTTTGAGTGAATTCGGCGGTGACAATTTGAAAATTTACTTTCAGATATGCGACGTTCGTGCCTCTCAAACATTTCCAGTGATTTATATTTGCCTTCAGAGGCAGGTGAAGTCAACAGCTTCGTGATATTAATTTCTTCAAAGACTATTAAACCTTCGTGCAATTTCAATGTTTATTCCTCGACTTCTGAGATTCGATTATTGTTTGTTATGGAGTTTTTTGGACAAGTAGCATGCAAAGAAAATCAATTTGTCGTGGTAGGTATGATCTTTTGTTAATATAATATAGTGAAGTTGAACGGAAATATACAACGCTGGGTATTGAAGCAAAAAATATGCAAGTGTTGTAAGTTTTTAATTTTGAATCTATACAACTCATTTCTTATCCTTCAAAAATCCTGATTGGTTTGAAAAATACTTAGCACACAGGTCGTTCACTTTGACCTCGGCTGCTTGCGGATTGACAATTTCCAGCCCTTGGAGGGGAGTGAACGCGACACTAGAAGCAGTACCGGATATTTGCTTTTTCACAGTGGAACTTCCACCATAAATTTGCTGTTGTTGTAGATTTTTCTGTAGACTTTTGGATATCCTAACTTTGGTTTTTTCATCCACTTGGGGTAACCTTACCCTTCCTGTTCCTGCTTTGCCAATTATTCCTCTTGAGTAGCCTAAGTCTTCTTGATAAGCATCATCTTCAATATCTGCAAAGTTCAGTCTATTGGCGTGCTTTCTAAATTCTGTTAGCGCATACCTCTCCTTCATTTTTCTTACTCTCTTTCCTCCCCTCTTCTTTTTTGACTGGTCTATAGGTTTGGGAAGGGGTTTGACAAATTTTACTGGTGGAGGTTCCTGAAGTTTGTCTAATTTTCGTTCAATTTCATCCCGTAACCGCCTCCCTATACTACCGTCAGCACTCTGATGGCAAGCATCAACTCGTCCCGCCAAGGTACATTTGGAGGCTACTAATTTCGCAGCCGTTCTTCTCAAATATGGTGGAGTATTCTGAACAATATCAGAATAATAGACCAAGCCTGTATGAGGCAACATTGTCGACTGAGAAAAACCACAAAGAGACTTTTTCTCCTCTCCTAGAAGTAGTACATTACAGGCAGGAATATTGGAAAGCCTGGTCAGACCTCCAGCAACGCCCAAAATGTTAGCAGCTATCGAAGCACCAAGAATGGCAGTTGTGTTTGGAGCTATGAATGTCATTCGGCTTTCCACATATTCATATATCTTCAGTTTGAAATTGTTCAATTCCATTGCCATGTTACAGGCTTCATCAATTTGTTCTGTTTCTAACTTGGAAAGTAAGGTTCCTTGTGTCGTAGAAGCAGTTACATACACAACCATAATGGTTGCTTGAGTCAAAAACTGTTGCAATATTTCATTATTTTTTGCTTGATCTAAATTGTTTCCCAGTTCTTTTACTGCTCTTAGATATTCCAACGGACTAACAACTAAAGAATCAAGTTCTGGAAACCGTTTCTGGTATTTGTCTCGAACAAACGTATGTACGGTCACAATTTCACTATCTATTTCTTGGGCAAGATCGTTGGCTTGCACAATCAGTTGATACTCTCGGTCAGCTTTTACTGGCCCCACTATATCTACAGCTCTCCTAACTTTGGTACCGAAACCTTCTATTTGGGACATAATATTGGTAAGCTTTTCTGAATCTCTCAATTTACAGAGTTCTCTGACTGAGTTTATCTGTGTGATATCTTGTTCCATAATTACGTCGTTTATATTTGGCGTTTCTTCATTTTTCTCTACTTCATTATCTTCATCCATTGCCTCTGTGAAATCATTATGATCGTTTTCTTCTAGATCAGCTAATAATTCGTCGGCCAGAGACATTCTTATAAAATATGCAAAAACTGCAGTTTCGACAAAATAGCCTGTATTTTAAAAGTTACTGGAATCGTTTTAACACCTCGATCACCGAATGTTCGTTTCAAAAGGAAGATTAAACTGAAGAAACTTGCAAAACTAACACTATTTATACTTACTATTCAGGTATACTATTCAGGTATACTATTCAGGTATACAGGTATACCATACTTAGGTACCTGCAGGTACCTTCGTCTTGATCCTCAAATTAACTTTGTAGGTATTTTTGAAAAATGGTCTGGTAGTGTACACGAGAAATATAATTTTTTCCTGTTTATTAAGCATTATAAGATCAATCAAATATATAAAAAAGAGAACCAGACGAAGTACTGAACCCTGCGGTACCTCTCTTTTTACTCTTGCAAAGTAACTTCAGAAATATCTATAGTAATTTCCTCCGAATCAACAAAAATGCAACTTGTGTAGTGAAAATATTTGCAGAAAACCATTCCTTCATTTAGTTGGGAGTAGATGAAAACCATAAAAATATTAATTCTCATTTTAAATATTGCAATATCCTTCTGCTGAATAACTTGTCTATGGCTTCAAAAATAATAGACACTAGTGCAATGAGAGGAGTGTTCGAGGGTAAGTATTGAGGCCTCTTCTGAATAGGTATCGTTACGTCAAGCCCCAGGCTGAACGATCGATTTTCACTTGCTATCATCCAACCCGTGTTAGGAATCACACGTTAAAATGTAAGACCTCGTTAGTCCTTAGCTCGCACAAGTTTCGACTTCTGAGAGTTGTCGTTCGTAGGGGTATGACAGCTGGTTAACGGAAAAAAGATTTAAAACAAAACAGATAACATGACTTCAATGACAATTACTTTCAAACAGCAAATCTCAAAAATGGATAATTACAAACATCATCTTCGTCTTCTTCTTCTTTTCGATTCAGTGACCTCAGCAACTAAGGCTATCCGACAAACATCATCTACAAATGACAGCTGACACGAATGACAAATACACAGAGTAGCCAACTCGGAAAATTTACGTAATTTCATAAACTACGTAAATTGTGAGGTGTATTTTATGAAATCCGAAAAAATACATATGCTTGAAATGAAATCCTTATCCGATATTGCCTATTAAACACTTTTATTCAACAATCCATAATTCAAAAAGCAAACCAAAACTGACCAAATTATTTTCAGAATTCAAAAACCCGACGTTTGGGATACAAAAATTAATTGAATAAAATCGCTCGCTTTATGAAAGCTCAAAATTGTTTGGAATGTTCTGTTCATCTGTTGCTATCACATAAAGAATTTTAAAAACATTTAGAGAAACAACATAGGTCATTTATCATCAGTTTCAAAAACCAATTGAAAAAAATTACAATAAAATATTTGCAAAAATAAGTTAGAGATTAGTTTAGTGCTGCTCTTTTAAAGAATGCAGAATTATGTAAAGGAAAGTGATTTATTGTCTTTTCGATTTATCCGCAATTTGAAATGAATACTTAAGAGTTCAACTTAGACTTATTGCCTCGGAAAAAATCTATAAAGTACATAGTCTGAATTCAATTTGCAAGGTGATGTTTTAAGCTCATTCAGAATTCGAGTATTGCAATTTATGTATTGAATATTGTAGAAACTTGTAAATATAAAGAAAGATGATCGTAAAATATACCAAGTTCATTTAGTCTTCCAACAAACGATAATGAACCCCTATTAGTTTGTGAATCTACCTCCATGTATATAGGCACTTTTATTTGATACAGGGTGATTGGGGCATACTACAACTTTATTCGTTTGATAATAACACAAATATAGGTTGTTCACGTTAAGAAGAAAATGACGTCACAAGATGACAAATTACGGCGTAGCCAACATATGCACTATTTCGAACTTTCAAATATTTTTGTACTGTTGATATGTTTTATTGCTATTATCCTTACTTACTTTTAGTATTTTGTTGGGACTATTTCGACAAATTTTAGGCATATTGAATATGCGCAGGTCTTATCAAAAGAAATGATTAGTTCTGAAAAGAAAAGAAAGACTGACAGTTTTCGAGTTTTTTTCGATTCGACAACGTCAATCAGTTGAGCAACTTATAAAATAAAATGTAACTAGTTTCATTGCTGTTGAACGCAATTCTGTGTGAATTTTCATGTTGTTATGTTGGATATACAAAATTACCAAAAATTACGTCATTCTCTTCTTAACGTGAACAGCCTATATATAGGTATTTTACTCAACAATCAGAAGGGATCAGCTTTTTATTTTTTCTCTTGCCAGTTTCACTCGCCAATGCTTGGATTATCAGTCCCTCGGCTGTGAAAACATTCCATATAGACATCATCGGTTTCATTTTATTCGCGAAATACGGTAAACGCGTTTTCCGTTTATTTGTAATGCCGCACTTATAACCAACAAATTCCACTCGCAGCATTTATAATACAGCCTTCTTCAAGCATCTAGGGAATGTTTCGTTTCAGAAAGACGTGTTTATGATACGAGTATATGCTAACGCAGACAACGCATCGTCGTTTAAAGTTTCCAAAATTTAAAATAAATGAAAAAGCAAAGTTTCAAAGATACCTTTTCTTGAAGTATTTTCATATATCTGCTTTTCATTTTCAGTACGACGACAATACGATAACAGTTGTGTGTACAAAAGATGCCGACCAAGGAGTTTACAAGCATCACATGTTGGTGGAAAGGCTTTCTTTACTAGTCCATATTCAGAAAATTGACGAGTTTAGTCTAACGAAAGTGGTGATTACGGCGGCAACGATACCTTCTGATATCGTTGGAGACTGTCGGAAACTTGGAAAAATAAATTGTTCAATCGATGACGCCGTATGCGTAGAACGAAATCTTCAGTGTGATGGAGATTTCAACTGTGGAGTCAAGTTTAGGTTCGATGAAGATGAGATAATTTGTGGAGGTTATTTATTTTCTGAATTTCAAAAGAGCAAGTCGAAGTAGTCGATTCATTGATTTTGCGGAAAAACCACTTGAGACAATTTATAGCTTATCATACTTTGATGTACTGTTTTGCTTTGTACTGCATTTTAAGATTGTTATACAATATAAATGTTTGAAAATGTCCTTATAGGACGAAACTGCAGTAACGTCAGTTACAAATAAAAGTGGTAAAAACATAGAGAATTTCATTTCTCTTTTCTTCATTAATTAATCAATTGATTATAAAAAATTTAGTTTTTTGAGCATTTTTTAAAATTATCTTTTTATAAATACTAGTATTCTACTTAAAACATTAATTGATGGATGTATCCGTTACTATGTAGTAGGAAATCATGAGAAATTTTCATTTCGCTTTTCAACTACTTAAAAAACATACACTTATTTATTTGCATGCTAAAAAAAAAATAAAAAATATTGTTTTTGTCAGATTAAGCAAATCCCTCTAGATAATCGTCAGATTATTAGACAGCACGTCTAAAACATAAAAATGAACCATATATATCTCAATCTGACGCGCTTGAGTATTTCAAAATGGCGAATTTTTTTGCAAATTATAATAATGACCGAGAGTTTGCGTCAGATCGAAATCGTCAGATTATTGAATGAGAGCTTTTTTGTTGCACTTAACACCCCCTTAGAAAATCTCGATTATTTTTTTTTCACTTTTTACCCTTCGTACAACCACCCACATCATGCAAACGATCAGATTAACATACCAACATTATTAAAAATACGTAGGACATTGATAGCATCAATATCTGACGCGCTCGAGTATGTCCATGCAACAGTATTTTTTTACATATTTAAAAATCAATAGCCGCTTCCCCCACCAATGAAAAGGTATGCATTATATAACATTTTTTTCTTCTTATCATCTATGCTTTGCAACCTAATATGTCTCAATGACGCTCGAGTAAATCCCCATTTTGCATCGTGGGCTTCCCTGCTATAGAGTATAGACTATAGAGTATAGTGAGAAATTTCACAATGAAGTGTTTAATGTTTGGAATACTTCAAATTTAATTGCGAACTCTTGATTCTTCTTATTACAGCAAACGAATGAATTCACCAATCAAATTGATAGGCAAGGAGTGAATGCCAGTTTTGAAATATTGATATATTAGCATAGATATGTACATCATTCCCAACAAAGTATTTAAGTAACATTTTATTGTGAGATTTCCACTGTTCACTGAACCATACCTACCCCAACGATATTTAATGGATAAATGAGTCGTATCGGTACTTCTCTCAGTTAAGAAAAAAAATAATTAGAATTGTTTCCACTGTTTAAGATTTCTAAGACCTACATCAATTATTAAAAAGAAAAGAACAAATCATGCGTCTTCCCTTTAAAATATATTTTCAACAACCGTTCAATCCCAAATGCTGAGGCCATAGAATCTTAAAATCACGTCACATGAATAAAATATAAAGGTCATGTTTCTTCACTGGATGTAGAAGAGCGAACTATGGGTAATGCCTCTTCTCTTTCATAGAAGTAACCATCTCGGGTTGATATTCCTGGTAACATGGGGTCGATTGTAAAAATGAATAAAAGAAGACGCCCCACAAGGTTTTCTCGCGTCAAATGTCGGATGTCATCCATAATCACTTCATTTTCGTTTGTTAAAGAAGCAAGTTGAAGTGCTGTCAGATGCGATTTATAACAAAATTCTAAAGAAAATAATTCATTTGTGATGAACGACGATATCTGATTAAACTCCTAATTATACTTATGAACCACCAAGGCCTAACTTTGCGGTAGCACTCTAAATTGTTCACACCTGAAAAAACGTCATTCATTACAAAAGAGATTAAAAGAGATTCAAACAATGCCTCTATTTGGAAAATCACAAAAAGGACCGGCAGACGTTGTGAAGTCCCTCAAAGATGCTGTGAACTCTCTGGAAAAAGGAGATAAAAAAGGCGAGAAGGCCCAAGAGGATGTGTCCAAGTACTTGCTTTTGATTAAGAACATGCTGTATGGTACATCAGATGCCGAGCCCCAGACTGATATTATAGTGGCACAACTAGCTCAAGAACTGTATAATACGAACTTGTTGTTATTGTTGATACAGAATTTGAATCGAATCGATTTTGAAGGGAAAAAGGATGTGGCGCAAGTTTTCAATAACATCTTGCGCAGGCAAATCGGGACTAGATCTCCAACTGTGGAATATATTTGCACTAAGCCTGAGATTTTATTTACGCTAATGACTGGGTTAGTTGATATTTATTTGTGGAGTAATTTCAATAAACAGGAACTTGATGATTTCTTTGAGGGCAGTCCAGTTTCATCCAAAATAAATATATTCTTGTGAAATTATGATTCATAATGTTAATACAGTCAGTTTAATCTTATCTATTCTAACTTGCATATCTATTTTAAAACTGCCTGATAAATATTCATTTTAAAGACGTGCACTAGTTTCTGAAAAATGACATAGACTTATGTATTTTAGTTCTCTGATCATGAATCTGAAGTTAAATTTGACATTCTATTACTACGGCAGACTTTAAAAGGAGACCTGTTGTGATATTATTTTCAGTGGTTGAAATAATTGACACACAATATTATCTTGTTATCATTCAAAAAAAGGGGATTGCTTAGTTTAGGTCCCAGCGCACTTTTATTAATGAACCTACAATATAAATAAGAATGTTTAAGAGCACAATTAAAATATAAACCAACCTAACCTTTAATTACTAGTACTAACGTTAAATTAATATTATATTGAGATTATTTGAAAGTTAAATTGAAACGGTTGCAAACCATTTATGTGCAACACCTCAATACCATATTGTTCCATTTTCATTTTATTCGTTGGTTTTAGAGATTACCGTGAAAGTGATATGAAACATGTCGCAAATTACATAAAGTTAATTCACATTTAAAACTGACAATTTTAAAAATAGATATCAAGTATATTAAAATATATCATTGAATGAAAGTATCTAATTAGATGGTATACAATTCTTTAATATTATAAAACCAACAGAAAGGTTTTGAAATATTTTCTGAATTTGAAGTCGGTAGTTTCCTTTTTAATTGATTCTGGGAGCTTATTGTAAATCTTTGCACCATCAGAGACGGGTCCCCTGAGAGTTACGACATTCAAATTATTTCGAGGTGTTTTTAGATGGTAGTTAAAACTGGTTGAATAACTGATCATTACTATAAGTGCTAACCTTTTTTTCATTTTTGAATAGGTAACAAAATATTTTTGAAATTTACAGGCAAGAGGGAGGAAGCATTTTCAGATTGGCAAATAATGGTCTACATGAGTCTCTTCGACTTTTATTTAATAATGTTGTAAGACATTTTTTCAGAGATAAAAATAATTTCTGAGCTGCTGATGCTGAACGCCATAATAAAATTCCATATGTGAGTCGTGACTGAGTTTCAGCATAATAAAATTTGTTGGTCCCGACAAGTTGAGAACTCTTTGGTGTAGTATAAGTAAGAGAATTGAGAAATTAGTACAGTTGACTTCAGAATTTTGAGAAGCAAAATACATTAAGTCTAATCAATGAGAAATTTGTCTGAATACAAGCTTTAAAAATGAATATTCAAAAACTGCCGTAATCCGAACTGCTTATCTATTAGTAATATGTTTTCAAGCAATGCAGAAGAATAAGTAATCGAGTGGACTTTGAATCAATTACTGAACAAACACTTCAAAAACTATAAAAAAAGGATACGTCACTTCTGAAATTGAAAAAAAATATTGTGGAACTCAAAATAATTAGAAACTACTTTGATTGACTAACAGTTAGAAGATTAGTTGATACTGATGACTGATAGTTTTCATATTTACATTTTTCAATTTTTTTTTCATTTTGTCGAGTTGTACTTTTTGACTTGAGCTTTGCAACTATGAATATTGTGATCCTGAATAAAGTCTATTTCTGTATTTCATACTTATCTACAAAGACATATAAAGGCCACAAATTATTTACAAAACTCTCGAGTTTGAAGTCAGAATTTAACAAAATTCTGAAATAAAGAGGTTTTTATTAAATTCCAATTTTGAACGTGAAATTAGGCGATTTTCTTTTCAAAACATGCAAAGAATTAACTTTCAGACACAAATTGAAAGGAAAGCCCTCTTGAAACAACTATTTTCATATAAACGGTGATTTACACGAAAAAGAAAAAGTACCTTTGAAACAAATTTTCTTATACGCACATTGAAATGAACAAAAAACACTTTTTTCCATACATTCTTTATGAAATTCAATCAGATATCATTCACAGGATTGTAACACAATATAGCAAGCCTATGAATGATATCTGAATCAATTCCATGTTGAATGTTTGGAGTACAAACTGAATAGAAAAAAGTGCTTTTTGCATACTTCAATGTTCATATAAAGTAGTTGTTTTGAAAGGGCTTTTTTGGTCAAAATGTTCACATATTTTTCGAAATCGCCTTCAAATTGATAAGAAAACCTTTTGAACCCAGAAAACCAATATTTTTTTTTACAGATATGAGCACCAAGAAATTGCTCTGAACTGTGGTACAATGTTACGAGAATGTGCCAGATATGAAGCTCTAGCAAAAATTATGTTATATTCTGACGACTTTTACAATTTCTTTCGATACGTTGAAGTTTCTACTTTTGATATTGCTTCGGATGCATTCTCCACCTTTAAGGTAAATCACTTAAAAATATTTGAGGGTATTGCTACTAATCGTTTATTTTTTTAAGGAATTGCTAACCAGACATAAAATCTTGTGTGCAGATTTCTTAGAGGTGAATTACGACAAAGTTTTCGGACACTATCAACGTTTGTTAAACTCAGAGAATTATGTTACCCGACGCCAAAGTTTGAAATTGCTAGGAGAGTTACTATTGGACAGACATAATTTTACGGTAAGGAAATAACTTGATTCATTCAAGCTAATGATAATACTCAGAACTTTCTGGTATCCATAACGTCAGTTAATTGCATTTCTTGGTTCAAGGTGATGACAAGGTATATTTCCAACCCTGATAATTTGAAATTGATGATGAATATGCTTAAAGAACGTTCCAAGAATATTCAATTTGAAGCCTTCCATGTATTCAAGGTAAATGTGTATATTGTACTAAAACTAATTTTAAAATTATACTACATTATGAATTGTTTGGTGGCATGTTGTTTTGTATTTGTGTGAAATTTTGGGAAAAAAGTATCAACTGCAACATGAAAAATAACCTGACATTCAATAAGTATGAATGAAAATAATTTATTGATAAGAATTCAATTTACAGTGTGTCTTACTTGTCATAAATCCACCCCATATATCTGTTGTTTATAATGCAATTCCAAATATACAGTGTGTAACAACGAAAACTTAACAGGGCCGTTTTTGAATATAAAAAGTAAGATTTTTAAAAAAAGCTTGGACACGTCGATTTCTAATTAAAGGGGGACACCTTTCAGACTAATCAGATTTTTTGTAGTACACACCCCCTCGGAGGGGTGCGTCCGACGACCCTTATTTAGATAGGGGAAGTAGGTCGAGTGGTACTTTGTTATAAAGGTCTTTCGAATACCTTTACAACTCTGTTAAAAGAACATTTTTGTAACGATTAGTTTTCGAGATAATTTGAAGTTAAAATTGCCATGTTAATAATACATTAGACAGACCACTCGGTAGCTTGTATGCCTAAATAAAAAAAATTCGAGCAGTTCTTCTTATCAGTTTTCTGTTAAATAAAATCTCTTTTTTAAAATCAATACCCAATCTCTTCTTCCAGTTTTCATTAGTACATCGTCCGATTGATTTGTTTAAACGGGTCGTGTATTGTTATTTGTTTAAAAATACCTTACACTACTGCTGATTGGGTTTCAGTTATTGTTTTATTTTTTGGCAACAACCAAAATGCTAATAGAACATCAATTTTATTTAACGAG